>PVJI01004963.1:0-101392 GCA_004026765.1 Micronycteris hirsuta
TGTTTTTAATTGGATTGTCTTCCTGATATTGAGTCATATGGGTTCTTTATATATTTTGGAGATTAAACCTTTGTCTGAAAGGGAACAGTTGGTTCACTTTTCATTTTGACGACAGTTTCTTTAGCCACGCAGAAGCATTTTAGTTTGATGTAGTCCTATTTGTTTATTTTTTTCTTTATTTTCTTTGCCCTAGAAGACATATTGGCAAATATATTGCTATGTGGGATATCTTAAATTTTACTGCCCATGCTTTGAACTAAGACTTTTATAGTGTCACAGCTTATATTTCAGTCTTTTATCCATTTTGAGTTTATTCTGGTGTATGGTGAAAGATGGTGGTCCAGTCATTTTTTTGCATGTACCAGTCCAGCTCTCCCAACATCATTTATTGAAGAGGCTCTTTTTGCTCCATTGTATGCTACCATATACTTTGTCAAATATTACTTGACCATAGAGGCATGTATTTATTTATGGGTTCTCTATTCTGTTCCATTGATCTATGTGTCTGTTCTTATGCCAGTACCAGACTGTTTTGATTACAGTGGCCTTGTAGTATAGTTTGATATCAGGTATTGTGATCCTTTCTACTTTTTCTCTTTTGCTCAAGATTTCTGAGATTATTCTGGGTCTTCTTTGGTTCCATATAAGTTTTTGCACTATTTGTTCTAGATCTGTGAAATATGCCATTGGTATTTTAATAGGAATTGTGTTGAATCTATAGATTGCTTTAGGTAGTATGGACATTTTAATGATGTTAATTCTTCCAATCCATGAACATGGTATATGCTTCTATTTATTTGTATCTTCCTTAATTTCTTTCCTCAATGTTCTGTTGTTTTCTGATTACAGGCCTTTTACCTCCTTCATTAAAATTATTCCTAGGTACTTTATTTTTCTTGTTGCTATAGTAAATGGCATTTTTTCCTAGTTTCTCTTTCTGGTTCCACCTCTGGAACAAAGCAAAATGAGGTGGAATTTGTTTCAGCAGAGGTTGGTGTTTGCCTTCTGTCTTCTCTTTCTAGATCTGCTTTGGGTTTATCATCAGTTCAAGATCCCAGGGTGGGTTGTCCAACTTCTGGCAGCACCACTTGTATTACCTTCATCTGCCTCTAGAGGGGGCTTATATTGTGATTGAGACGGTGGGTCCCCTGGGTCTCTGCTGGGAAGCACTCATCAGTCTTCTGGAAAAGTTGTGGATGTGTTTCCCTTGCCCCCACATGACCTGTCTTGGCTGTCCCAGCTTATTTGCAATAATGCATAGTTTCTGCTGAATTAGCTAATTCGAGGTAATTAGCTAATTAACTAACTCCATTTCAAAGGAGGGGCCAATCTGTGTAAGAGGGTCAGCTCTTTCCTGCTTGGTGCTCAGGGCAGCTCTGTGTGCAAGCTGAGGCTGGACAGGGCCCTGATTCCTCCTTGCTGCACCAATTTCTGATCTCCCTGCTTTGCTGGCCTCAGAGGAATAGGGCCCTAAGAACCACTGTATTTTGTCTCCCTGAGAGAAGTTCAAAAAGGGCCCTTTAGGTATTTCTCTTTCTGTCTTTCTCTTGGAGATATTTACCCTGCAGGAGGTTCTTGAGCTTTTCCTGCTTGTGATTTTGCAGGAGGTGGGGGTTACGTGTATCCTTCCCTTCCCTGAGGTTTGATCTCCCCCAAGGAAGGTGGTTCTATCTGGCAAAAAATAATCTCAGGTGCTCCACTCCCACCCATCCAGTTCCCAGCCCACTGCCCTCATAGCTGACACAGTCCTGAACTCTCCACTCTGCGCAGCCTCTGGCCTACTAGCTGTACCAGGCTGGGGCTGAGAAATTCCCTCGCTGTGCATCTTTCTGATTTCTCTGCCCAGCTGTACTGATTGGTAGCAAACCATGACTTCAATCTTTTCTGCTTGCTGGCAGGGCAGCTGTGCATGGGGTCCCTGCCCAAAACACCTCAGCTCCCCTTTTAAAAAGTCTCTCCGTGCACTCCCACTGCAGCATTGAGTCACTGTCCAGCTTTCCTCACACACCACCTCTCCGAAAAGCCAAAAGTCTCTCACAGTCACAGCTGGCCACGATCTGTCTCCGCCTGACTCAGGTGCAGACAGAATCCCACTCTCCCTGTCGTCATGTGCAGCTGCAGCTGTGAGTGTGCTGCTCACTCTGTGGGTACGTAGCCTGGGTCTCCCCACCTTTGCGTATCCAAGTCACTCCTGGCCTGGGTCTGGGGGTTCTCTGTCCTGGGAGGGGAGGGAGCCTCAGAGTTGCGATCTCTGACCAGGTTCTCTGTGGCCACAGGCGCCACACCTGTGGTATTTCCCCTTCAACCTATGAAATCTCCATACTGCCCACGGTGAAGTGTCTTCTGTTCTCTTCAGCTTCCAAACTTCATATCAGCTAAGATTCCGTTGAATGCTCAGTTTATTTTTCAAAAGATTGGCCAAGTATCTAAGTTGGGTACAAGAGCAGGTGGACTCAGCTTCCACCTACTTGGCTGCCATCTCTCTCCTTCAGATGTAATTCTTATTACAGTTGGTGGTAACACTATAGTCTTTTCCTTTCCAAAAAGAAACTTCCATTCTATCTTATTGGAGTCAGCCTCTTCTCTTATCTTTCCCTCACTTGCAACAGTTAAGAATGACTTGGTCCTTTTAATTTTATTACTTTACCATACAGATTAGCCTTTGAACTCATGGTCTCACTTATTCAAGTTTGCGGACTATACAGCTGCTAAACTAATCTACCTAAAACACAAATCAGGTCAATTCATGCTCTGCTTAATACCTACCGGCCAAAATCTAATAGGAAGCTATCGTCCATACTAGCAATTCTCTTTCAGGTGGTCTGTGAATTCTTCACATTTTCTACTTATGTCTTTGTACTGGATTTTCATTTGGCATAATTAAAATTCCAAAAGTAAAGAGGGAATCTTAAAAACAGCGAGAGAAAAGAAGAAGGTTACCTACAAAGGTGTTCATATAAGAATATCAGCTAATTTCTCAAAAGAAAACTTGCAGGCAAGAAGGGGTTGGAAAGAAGTATTCCAAGTCATGAAAGACAAGGACCTACATCCAAGAATACTCTATCCAGCAAAGCTGTCATTTAGAATGAAAGGGCAGATAAAGTGCTTCCCAGGTAAGGTTAAGTTAAAGGAGTTCATCATCACCAACCCCTTGTTATATGAAATGTTCAAGGGACTTATCTAAGAAAAAGAAGATAAAAAATATCAAGAGTAAGATGACAACAAACTCACAACTATCAACAACTGAACCTAAAAACAAAATAAACTAAGCAAACAACTAGAACAGGAGCAGAATCAGAAATGGAGATCACATGGAGGGTTATCAGTGGGGAGGGGGAAGGAGGAGAATAGGGGAAAGGGTACAGGGAATAAGAAACATAAACTGTAGCTACAAAATAGACAGGGGGAGGTTAAGAATAGTATGGGAAATGGAGAAGCCAGAGAAGGTATATGCACGACCCACGGACATGAACAAGGGGCAATGCTAGAGGGAATGGGGGTACAGGGCAGAGGGAGACAAAGGGGAGAAAAAAATGGGATAACTATAGTAGCATAATCAATAAAATAAACTTAAAAAATCAACACAATATAGCAGACTGAATGCAGAAAGAGACATGAGAACTCAGCCATCTTCTCTTAAGTCAGACATTAAAGAGGCTTGCAATGCCAATCTTCTCACTAACTTTGATTATCATTTTGGAAAAATTAAGTTGCTTTTTATAAAAACAAGTTATATATGTTAACATATAATAAATTTATTATTTTAAGATAAATGAAATAATAAATGTTTTTAGATTCCTCAGTTATAACGTTTAATAATATATATAGGTTGAGGTAAATTTTATAATCCTAAAAGGACTTTGGATCCTCGGTCATTTTTAACAGTAAGACCAAAAGCTTTGTGAACTTCTGATCCAGAGGTTACAATGAAAGCTCTTTAACATGCAAGTGTTCATTCACCTATTTAATGCATTTACTTTTTAAATATTATTTTAAAAATTATCTTATATCTGATCTACATCTGACCCAATTAATTTTGAAGTCACCTCTTTGATAAAGGATTCCTCAAACTCCAGTCTAGACTAGGTTATTCCTTTTCTGTGGTCCAATTGTGCTAAAATAACTTGTTTTTGTGTATCTCTTCCTAAGGGTTGTCAACTCATGAAGAAAGTACTGTATTTTATTAACCTTTATATTCTTAGTCCCTAGCTTAGCACTTCAAGATAATAACTGAATGTTCAAAAATCAAAGACAAGTCTCTGGCCGATTTTCAGGATGCTTTCACTTTTCGTGGCTGGTTTTCTTCCTGTTGCACCCAAAGTTGGAACAGCCTCAAATTCTCCTAACTCATAATCACAAATCTTCCATTTTATATACTTATCCACTCATTCATTTATTCAACAGGTACTAATTGCTTACCATGGCTCAGGCACTGGTCTACACAGAGTTTTCAATGGTGAAACAAAACATACATCTTCTCTTTCCATTTGAAGAAAATTGTCAATAAATAAAACTCTCCATTGCACCAATAAATATACGAATAAATGTATACCTGTAAATATCCATGTATATTCTAGAAGTAAAAAATACATGGAACACATGGTATTATTAGAAAGGCTCAGGTGGGGGCACATTTCCTTTGACAGTTCAGACAATCAGAGGATTCCCTCCGAGGATGATATTTAAGATGAAACTGAAAGTGCGGAAAGAAGTAGCCAGATGTGGAGGAAATGAAAGGACAGGAAGTGTGAAGGCCCTGAGGCAGTAAGGACCTTATCGTATTTGAGGAGCTGAAAGATGATCAGTATAACCGTAACAGCGTAAACAAGGCCGGAGTGGCCTGAGTCAATCGGGACTGTCGTTGGCAAATCAAGACGTATGGTCACCTTCTTATAAGCTGTTTTAAGGTGATAAGATTTTATTTCAAGTGAAATGGGAAGCTATTCAAGGGTTTTAAGATCACTCTGGTTGCTATCTGGAAAATAAGAAATAAGAGAGTAAGATTAAAAATAAGACCATTAGAGAAGCTCTTGCAACATTCTAGATGAAGGTAATATTGGCTTAGACTAGGGTGGGAATGGAAAGGTTTGAGATCTATTTAGACGTGAAATCAACAAGGTTTGGTGGTAAATTTAGAGTAGTGGTTTGAGGAAAATGTAAGAATCAAGAATAATCCTATATTTTTTAGTTGAGCAAAGGGGTAGATGTTGGGGTCTTTAACTGAGATGTCTTTGGAAAAGAGTAAGTTTATGATGTGGGGAGAGTGGGGCAGAAATTAAAAATTTAGTAATTTTGAATATTATATTTGCAATTCCTATGAGACCTCCATGTGGAGACTGATAAAGTTTGGCCTTTGTAAATACAAGTCTGAATTTAAAAAAAAAAAAAAAAAAAGACAGACTAAAAGTGTTAATATGGCAGTCATCAGCACATAGATAGCATATAAGGAGAGGTTCAAAATATTTCCTTTTGCCTCTTCATTCATTTTAAAAAGCTGATATAATCCCTATCGTGTGATTATTTCCCCTGTCCCATATTTGTGATATAAAAAGGGGTTAGAAACTGACTTCCAACTTTACATTTTGAAAACCTTGCTAGGGCAACTTGAATGACTGATTATATTGCATCTTTTGAAACATTGAATTTTCAACTTTTCCAAATAGGACTGATACTTCAAAGTCGTAGCATTCCTAATAGTTTGAGAATAAATCACTTCAGGAAAAATTAAATTATTTTGTAAGTATGTGAGTGAGGTCAGTTATTATGGGAAAAGTATTTATAAAGTTAAGAATTTGTTTGATTGCTAAAATACCATGCTCTGATATTTTGTTTGGCAAATTTGGACTTAGTAAACTAGTTTTCTTGAAGAGGTAGGAACTTGATTTTGTTTTTAAAGCTAATATTATTATTTTCTCTATGACAGAAGGCCTATTGGCCTATCTAATTCAACATTATTTCATTAATTATGGGTGGCTCTCTTTCCGTTTTTAGAATTGAAGCTAAAACTGAAATGCTTAGGTCATTAATCTTTGTACTTCCAAGTTCATGTAAGAGTGCATGCCTGTGGAATTCTCTAAGTGAATTAATGATTTAAAGAATTTTGGAGAATATTCTACTAAATATCCCAAAGGCGTATTCCCTCTCCAATTGGTAAATATAACAAATAAATGAAAAGAAATAACCATGATTTGCTAACAGAACTTAGCCCTGATCTGCATTTACAATTTTACATGAAGATAGAGGGTATGTATGCTTGAAAAAATATATCTGATTAGATATTTTACACACTATTTCCGGGTGTTACTAGACATGTGAGTTTTTAAGTAATGATATATTTCCAAACTTTTAATCTCCCCCTTGCAAATTATGATCAGAAGAATAATATAAAGATTCTGGCTAAGTAAATTTATGTGTGTGTGTGTGTGTGTACATACATGTATATGCATGTGTAGGTGTGAACATGTATGTATATGTGTATGCAAAAATGTGTATACACATAACTGAAAGGATAGATACCAAACTATTGATAGGGATTTCTCTGTAGAGGGGAGTGGAAATAAAGGGTTGCATGGCATGGGTTTTTGTGTTTATTCCATGCATGTCCATAATATTTGACTCTTTCTATGGTCAGTGTATTAACGTTTCTTGTGTAATTTAAAAAGAAATAAAGAGGAAAACAAATAAATAGATGAATATTTTAGTTTAAAAAACAAGACAATAAGGAAGAGAAGGAGAGTGAAAAGATGGTTATCAAAAGCTAAGAATATGACAAAAATATGTAAACTTTCTTTATCAATTTCCTTCCCATTGGGAAAATTGAAGAAAATCTGGACTTGTTTTTGTAGAACCACCTGAACTTTGGCTAGACCAAATGTGTGCAGTAGCAATTGGCTGGTTATAAATGAACCTTTATCTACTGTTTTGTACAGAGGGAGACCCGCCAGACCCTAGAGCTCTTCTTTTGCTCCTGTTATCCCACCTCTAACGCTGTGCAGCACAGAGATCCTTCGGCAGATGAGTCATTATGAACATTATGCTCTGGTCTCTATTTTAGGCTCCTACTTAGATGGCTGACCTTGGCTGCGATCATTATCTTTTTTGTTTTAATTCAGCTCTTTTTAAAAATAAGCTTGTGTGTGTTGCTCTCCTTTTCCCTTAGTAATGGTCAACCCATCTTCATGGGCCATCAGGTCATCACGTCAATTCTCACCAGTACTTGTTTACTCAAGATGCAACTCTTAAAAGAAAGAACTTCCACTGGCAGCTCCTCTCGGAGAAGCAAAACCCTCTAACCCTGGGGGAGAATTCTCTGTGTTGCATACACTCTGCCTTCCAACATTTGCAGATTCCAGATTAGAACACTCATTATGGACACGCTTGAAGAAATTCCCTCAAGAGTTGAGCAGGCTTTTGCTACCAGGAACAATTCTTTTATCTCCTTCTGCTCACATCCCTATCTTCTTCCTTTCTCTGCTTCCTCTTTCATTCCTTTCTATTCTTCTCTCCATCTTATGCCCAGTACCTCCCAGACTTTTTGTTTTTCAGAAGGCTGTCAATTCCAGGGCATGTGTGACTTTTTGGGAATGAAGTCCATTGACATTTTTCAAAGCCTCCCTAGCATTGCAGCTCAGAATGACAAGGATGCTTACAGCAGCAGATGGCCTGCCGCTCTGAGTGATAAACCAGACCACTTAGATCTAATCTGACAGGCAGCTTCAGAGACTTAAAGGAATTCTCAAGGAGTATTTTTGCACCTCCTGGATGAATCCAAGTACGTTCTGAAGCTGCCAGTCACTCTTGGCCCAGAGGCAGGTTGGAGATGCTAACCTGCACTTTTTATACCCAAAAAAGAAAAAAAAAAAATGCTGCTTCTTTGCTGCACATGCTAAAAGCAATAGGATTTGAAAATGTCTTAAAATTGCTCAATCTTCATGCATCATTTTGTTAACTGTGTCACCTCCCCAAAAAAATTAAAGAAAGAAAAGGGTAAGGAAGAAGAAAAGGGGGAGAAGAAAAAGATAGTTCTGTAATCCCCTCAAGGTTACAAAATATTGTATATGGTATATTGCATATTGTATAGTGTGTGGTATATAGTGAGACATGGTACTACTAAACCTAGGCTGGTATGTCTACCTGGATATTTGGGACTGGCATTTAATGTTTTGGTGGGAGAAACTGATCCACTAGAGAAAAAATGAAACCCTATTCATTTATATTTTAGTGTAAAATTTGCACAGAATTTTAGGTTGATAAAATGAGATACAACTTCTTCAAGGCAAACATGTATAGACTTCCTCCTGCAGGACCCCGCAGAGTGAGTCATTCCCTGAGTTTATTTGCCTCATTTCAGTTACTGAATCTAACGAGAAGTCGTGTATGGATTTCAACTGTTTAGAAGTAAATTTAATGTTTGATACATTTTTGGTAAGTACTGTTCGTAAACAAAAAATCGTAGACATTGGACTTGTAAAATTTTCCAGATTGTTCACATGCAAAATTTTAAAGGTGTAGGTAAGGTCATTCAAGTGCAACTTAAGCCCTATACCACAAACTTCCAAGACTTCTATTGAACAACAGATGACAAACTTATCTCAAGTAAAGAGATGAAGTCATGAGAATTTAGATTAATTACCTTAACTATAGTTGGGATTTTGAGCTCAGTACTTATCTTCAGGGCAATTCACAAACTCTCTCTATTAAACTAAGAGCCAGAGAGTCACTTGTCAGCTTGGAAAAACCCACCAGAAATATCAACCAGCTTTCTTTTCACACAAAGCTTGAAGACCCCTCCTATTTTTAGGTGCAGGACCAGGCATTTTGAAAAGTGCTAATCCCCTAGGCAACCCAAGGCATAATATTTTCTTGTTCTGGGTTCTTTAATAGCTTTGGGTTTGCATTGTACCAGCATAAAGCACCTAGCACTGCTGATTTTCAATAACTCAACAGGTCCAGACTCATAGGCAAGTAGTTTCAAGCCATCGCCCAGGCCTGCATCAGCCAGAAGTAAATCCAATTCATCACTTTGCAATATTTGTTTATTCTTGTTCCAAACATGGTTCAAAGAAAAACAAAGCCCAGGGGAGCGGGGTACAATTTGTTAGCCTGCAAGCAGCAATAATTTTAACAAAACTATATAGGATAGACCTCGTCACCATGTCATTACAAGGACTCTTGCTATACTTTTATCTGAAGTAACCAAAAGAATCAGAATTGAATCATTATTTCTTGTTCTTAAAAAAATGAATAATATTCAAAATCTTTTAGAAAAAATGATATACCAGAATACTCATAATCCTTTCCTTGTCCCCAGTTTCAGTTATCTAATTCCCAGTGTGTTCATGAATGCCCTTTGGAGTAAGTCCAAATTTGTGTTTAGGAATTACCTCAGAGAATGTCTGTCTCGTGAATCTCCATCTGTCTTTTGCAACTTGGTGGATGTGATCTGATTTTATTATTGATAAATCACCATTTCTTCCATTAATCATCTGCAATCTCATTTGGGGAGCAATAAAAGCTGAAAATCTGGAAACACAAGGTCTGTTCAGGAAGTATCAGCCATGTGATATATAAAATAGAGGCATTTTTTGAAGAAGATTAAAAATACAAGAAACATTGTACACAGGACAATGATGCCTCAGTCCCCTTCAGAGTAGGCACCTTGGGACCTCACACAGTTCTCCCAATCGCCATCAGCTGCCCCATCATGTTTTCCTGAATGTCATCGACAGTCTAAAATTTCATCCCTTTTAAAGGCGATTTTAGTTTTGAGAAAAGTCAGAAGTCACAAGGTGTCAAATCTGGGCTGTAGGGGGCTGAGTCACCTGGGTAATTTGATGTTGTGCCAAACAACTCTGCACAAGGTGTGATGCAAGAGCAGACACATTGTCAGGATGAAGCTGCCAATCACCAATTGCCCATAGCTGCAGACTTCTGGATCATCTGAATAGTTTCTGTGGTGGAATGTTCAACTTTAATGCAAAATTTGATGCAGATTTGTTGCTCTACTAGCTCAGTCATTTTAGATGAGATGGCCACATAGTACACATGTTCACTCAATGGTGTCTACTGCCCCCACTGACTCAGTCGAGTGAAGTTGTCACTGTTCACGCATGCCCATTCCAGCCCGCTCTCCTTGGCTGCCAGGTTACATAGACGTTGCTCAAACTGTTCTCGTTATATTAGCAATGACCGGACTTTTTCTGGACTGACATTGTATGCCTTTTCTTCTTGAAGTCTCAGAATTTTAATTTATACTTGTGTTCTGAGACCCGAGCAATAACTCTTTCCAAATTCTAACATCTCTAGAGAATGCCATCTCACCCTTTGACTTTCCCTAAGAAGATTGGGAGGCGGGGAAGTAGCTTCTTTCTCAGTCCTAGCACCAGCCTTGGCTGCCTCTGACCTCAGGAGACAAAGCACTCTCTGTTTTACAGTACAACAGTGATAACATGACAAATCTATGATGTTCAAAGTGTGCTCTGCTTTTCCCTTAAAGACATATTTTTTAGAAATAGATATGTTTGTTCCCAATCTGTCAGAATTAATGAGGAGCAGAAAAAACTGATATAAAGGGCCACTGCTTTTCAACAGGGAAAGTTCCTGCTTTTACGTGAGTTGAGTTGGTCAACGTTGTGGGAAAACCTGGTAGTCCTCCTTCCCTGCCTATGTTCAGAGAAAGGTTGTTCTGGGTTCGCTTCTTTGAAGAGGGCTGGGTCTGCCTCTAAGCTTAAATCCACTGCCTCAGGCATCTGTGGGTGATGCTCTGGCTGTTCACAGAGACAGCTGGAAAAAACTCTTCCAAAGTATTTGCATATAACTGACTGTTATCGGTCAGGATCACAGCTGTACAATGGTTCTTTAAAAGCCAGGATATCAATGAGGTATTTCTATATTGAAGTAAGATGTTTCCTATTATAAACTTTTGTGGGACAATTTATTGACTAGTCATAAAACTCTCATAGCACTTGCCCAGACACTCTTTGTCCACATCCTCCTACAACTGGAGTAAAATGGTTTCTCAGAAACCTATAAGAAACTCCAACTGCCAATAATGAATAAGGAAATAAGCCATACTTACACTGAATTTTGGTTGTTTTTGCAAGAAGGTAACTTACTAAAGCAAGCATCTTGGGGATTCCACGCACAACAATTTAACAGAGCTACTGATGGATTATAGCACTCTGATACTGTGTGCTCATGATGGCTTAAGTTTGCATTTTGAGTCTATTAATATTTAAATGGGACCTCCCTTAGCACGTTATTCATATCTGTCTTTGGAGATGCATCTCTTTTGATTCGTGTCTAAGTCATGCCTGTGCTCATACCCTAACTCCTTTATTAGTAACTCCCATGTTGGCTGGACACAGATGGGAATTACATTTCTTTACTCATTACATATACTTAGTAAATGAATTATTAATGAGTGTAAATATATATTGTTCTAAGAATATCTTCTTTCCACTAAGTGGAAAAGCACACATTTATACATAGATGGATATGTCGATAACTGTAGGTGAATCTTAAGACTGAGACTGTCTTTGTTTTAATTTCTGGGTTAAATGATATTTAAATTCTTTTAGGAAAGTTTTGTATCATAGGTTTTCAAAAATTTCAGAAAGAGGTATAAACAAAAAGATTGAGACTTATTTTGGGGAACCATTGATGTTTAAGCTTGTTTTCTTTTAAAATAGAAAAGTCAGTCTAAAAGAACTTTAAAATTCTATCAAAATACTACATGTGCTAAATTATGAAATAATATATTCTATAATTTAACATTGTGGTGAATACTACACCTAAAATAATTTTTATCTACCTTGCAGCTCTCAATAATAAATGCCCTCAAAATGCTGAAAGCACAATTCATTGTGGTCATCAGACGTTTGGATCTATTGCATCCAACAGTTGGATAGAATTCTTGCCTTTTCAGACCGACACCAAGTTTTTAAAAAAGGCTCCTTTTTGATCTAACTTTAAGAAGCATTGTCAATGCGAAGTACATGCAGACTGCAGACTGTGAGTTGTTTATTATGCTAGAAGGAGTCTTCTGTATGTTATTGTTTGTGTGATACGAAGGTGACATTGTACACCTGCTGTCCTCTGGGACCCTCGTGCAGAAAAGATATTTTATCTCCCTGCCCTATGCCTATAAATGAATTCTGTAAAGTAAATACAATATATAAAGCCAAACCTGGCTCCAAAGTCATGCTATGTGCCTCTCTTTGGCCATGGAGGAAGTTACTCATGCTTACCAGAGGGCCAAATTTGGTATGTTATTATTAGGTCACAAGTAAAATGGTAACAAGACACCACTAAGTGGTTTTTATCAACAGGCTGTGCCAAGAAATGGTCTCCCAGCCTACTGGCCACTGAGAAAATGTTCCTTACCTCATCTGTGAAGCAGGGGAACTTCCATAAAAAGAAGTCAGATCTTTGAGAACTGGCATCAGATCACTGCTTCATGTATGGGTGGTAAATACATCAGCTTAAAGCTGCATTTTCATCTTCATGATGCTAAAGTTTGGAGAAGTGGAATTTATTTTGTTTTATTTTATTTAATTGATCTAAATCAATCAGGCATTATTTGCCTCCCAGGAGGAAACCAAATATGCAGGAATTTAGCCACTTGACATAACTGTGACCTCATTGTAAGTCAGACAATAAGAAAGAACAATGGAAAAAGAAAAGTCAAGTTGAAATTATCTTGCTTCATGACCAAATCATGCCATTTATTTCCTGTTCTAACTCACGCATCTTCCGTCCACGTTCATCAGTCTTGTCTAATTCTTTTCTGTTTCTCCGGGTTCTTCAGAACATTTGTGTCTGATGTTTGTTGGCAATGCAGTTGCACTGTTATGGTTAAATAAAATTGCCCTGTAGCCATGAACACCTAGACTTAAATCCTGAGTCTGCTGCTTGTTAGTTATGTGGCTTCAGACAGGCACTTTCTGAGCCTTCCTTGCTTTGTAAGAGCATTATAGATTTTATAAAATATCTGCATGACATCTGCAACAGAGCAATTTCATGGCAAGTAGGGATGGGAAAGCAGATCATCATTCTGAGATATAGTTTGAAAAAAACAATTCATTGAAAATATGTGTGCTGATTTTGTAAGATAAAGGATTAAACCGGGAAGTATTTTGTATTTTTAATATTTGTATTTTTAGCATTTTACCATCCTAAGACTTTTAGCACTTATTATGCATAATACATTAGCATGATTAAAGATTTAATTATTACCTAAAGGCATCAAACTGAAGATCCTTAATAATCATGTGAAAATAATCAGATATCAGTAATTTTAACTTACACTTTAGAAAGTAAAATAATTTAAAGTTTTATTTCTTTTTATTGAGATTTTACTGACATATAACATCATATTAATTTCAGGTATACAGCGTAATGACTTGATATTTGTATATGTTGCAAAATTATTACCACAATAACTTTAGTTAACATCCATCACCATACATAGTTACAGTTTTTTTCTGGTGATGAAAACTTTAAGATGTACTTTCAATATACAATACAGTATTATTAACTATAGTCTCCATACCGTAAATTACACCCCCATGACTCATTAACAAATAACTTAGAGTTTTAGATTTTATAAGATCAAACATGGACGTCTATGAGAAAAATATTGAGAGTCTTATAAGCTCCTTTATTCTTTGTTTCTCTCCTAAGGAAATCTTTCTCAGAAGTTTAAAATGCTTGTTGTCAACATCTTGCCCAATATTCATCATATTTTAAATCTACCAGAAATTTTAACTTACAGTGTCAGCTCAAACGACATTTCAGTCAGGTACAAGGCTGAAGGATCAAGATTGATTCAGCAGGTACCAATTTTATATACTGAAGTATTTATAGCAAATGAGGAAACATATATTTGGATTTTCTGTGGCCTGTTTTGGTCTGTCTCCCCCTTTATCTCAGAGTGTAAATAACAACCTGTCAAGTACCATATAAAGTTGGAGTAGAATTGTCCAACCACGATGTCAAACTCCTGAGGAGTAAGTTTTAAACTGAGTGTTTCAAGGAGGTAGTTTCAGTGCCTTTTCTTCCTGTTACTAAGTGGAGCAACTGAAGGACCAAACTATTACTACTGCACAACCTTGTTCAGTGGAAGAAGAACCATACGGTGGAAAGAATCTCTTACGATTCTGGTCAGTGTTCATCTACCTGGTTTACACAAATTTGTGTAAATTTACACGGTAAGGAATGAAAATCAACTCACACTAGTCTCAATATTGTGGGCATTTATTTTGTTTCCTTTGGTGATTTAAAAACATCTGAGTGTGGATATGTGCACTTTTGAAACTGCAATTTGTCAACTTTGTTGTTGACAGATGGCATTTATACGTTTTGATACAGGCTTGTCTTTAAAAAAAAAAGACTTCTTAAAACTGTATGCCTTTATCAGAAGTCTCCCCTCGGCTATTTACAAGTGCCATGGTTACAGTCCTGCGAGACTGATGATATTCACATGCAGGAAACAATGCAAGGAAAACAGGATTTGCACGGCTCCGACTGCACTGGCCCAAGAATTCCAGGAAGTGATTGTGCTTTATGAAACCGTCTGTGCTCCGCTAGATTGTCTATAGCTTTTAAGGTCAAGTCCTATCACACTGAGTTTGCAAGGCCCTTTGTAACAACGCGGAGTGTTTATGAAGCTGAGTACACGCTGTATTGTTTACCAGGCCACACGGTTTAAAGGTGCAATATTCCAATCTATTGTTCAGGATGGCACTGGGAATCCATCACGGCTTTCCTGACACAGGTTTGGGACCAGTTCAAAGAGTCACTGGCAACAGTGACCACGCGCCAGTCCAGGGCATGGTGCAAGTCACGAAGCCCACTGTCCCTGACAGGAGAAACGAACGAAAGTACAGAAGATAAATGCAGGGAGTGCTGTGAGTTTATCTTACAAGATTTCTGGGTTTCCTGGTGTGGCTGAGCAGTCTCCTTAGAGGAGAGAGGTGCTGGCATACAGTAGCTGCTGATTCTGAGAGTGCGGAAGGGGGAGTGAGACAACAATGGAATTTTCTTATTTGTAAGAAAGCTGGGAGACAGCCAGGCATTCCAGGGCTTCACTCTCGAATTCTTTGATTTCTCTACACTGCATAATGGCTAGAGACTGCTGGTGCCACTGTGCTCAGGGATGCTGGACCCGGACAGTGGACGCCCAGTCTGTTCACCTCACTCCACAACTGTATCAGATCTTTTTGTATCTGCTAGACTAGACGAGACTGACCAGACCCCTACTTGTTCCCTCTTCATGAAGGATGTTGAAGCTAGGCTGAGCAGGAGATAATCCATAGCCATTGTCGTGGACGTGGCAACAATCAGATCATCTGGGCCTACGTCCTTTCAACTAGGACTGTCGGCTGCTAACTGTCTTTCTGCAGCTATTCACATGAGGTGCACCGAAGTCATGGTGACTTAGGGGCAATGTGATAGCACTAATATTTTTAAATTAATGGACTGAATGAACTCTGGAGGGTGATTGTGAATATCAAATCAATCAATATAAACTTAATGAAGCCTATTAATTTATAAGTTAAGCAACTTGCCACTAGGGGCTATTTCCTCCAGGGTGGAAAAATAAATGGACAACGGTGAGATACTTGTCATCCAGACCTACATTACGCATTCCAATATAGCACAGGTGGCAAACACAAGGCCCACGGGCCAAATCCAGCCCTCCACCTTGTTTTATCCTGCCCACTACCTTGTTTCTACCCAGTGGCAGTGCCAAGCTCTCACTTAACTGTTAAGGCATAGTTACATTTATGCAGTCCTAAAATTACATTTGGCCCTTTGAAGGCAACCACGAAGCTGATGTGGCTTCCAGTGAAAGTGAGTTTGACACCCCTGCAAAACTAGTCTTAGACATTTGGAGGGTTGTACTTGATTGAATAGGTTTTACTTAATGTAAAAACTTTTAGGCATCTTGAGGTTCATCTATAATAGGTACATAGTGGGTAACATTGCACAGCTTTCTTTAAGCCTTTAACTGTTATTCCTTTCAAGTAAGCTGATAGAGAGTAAGCCATTGTTGGATGGAAGAGTGAACTTAAATGGGTGCTAATTACTGCTCAAAACACTCAAAACTAAATAAAAATTAAAAGTGCCACTTATTGAGTAAGAACATGATAGAAAACACCAGATCAGAAGTCCTGAGATCTTTGGTTTTGGCTTTGGCACTAAAATTAGGAAATTTCATATCTGCTATTTATAGGCATCAGGATAATCATCACATAAACCTTTGGTTTTTCATCTGCATTTGGAAGAGCTTCGAATAGGTGATCTCCAAGGGCTTTCACATCTATAAAGACACAATCTGTAATATGTGGCCTCTTTGGACGTGGAAAGGGAAGGCTTCCTGGAGGAAGTACAAAAAGGCACATATGAGAAAAAGAACTGAGATATAAAACTTTGAGGATTTATACAGATGTAGGAAGAAAACGAATACATTTGCATACAACTTTTTAAAAAGTGCTTCCACCTTCATTAAATGTTTGTAAAATATCCGGGGAGGCTGATGTTATCATTTTCAATTTCCAAATAACAAAACCAAGGCTTCTAAAGCTTAAGGGACTTGCTGAAGGTACAGAATGATGAAGGCTTGAGTATAAAAATAAATCAGCTCACGGGTTTGCAAGACTAGGCCCCTTTCAATAGGCTACATGCAAAGGCACTGGTGCCTAATAAGAAAGAGTTTCAACTGACAACATGTTCGTTCTTGTTTTTTCTTGGTCTATCCTGTTCTGTTTTCTCTATGTTTTAGATGACAAAAATGCAAAAAGCTACTAGCTTTTTGTAGGAACAGTTAAAAAAATTAACTGCTAATTTTATTTTCACACTCTATTAAAAGAAAGAAAATTATGAAGTTATTTGAGGTATGTCCTGGTTAAAAGAATGCACACATTGGAAATTAAGAAAACCAGATCTGTGCTCTAAATGTTCTTAATATATTGTCAGATGATGTAATAAAATGTTAGGTAATTTCTTTATTTATTCAGTACTTATATAGTTAGAGCAAACGAAAACACTGTGTGTAATATATACCAATGCAAAATATATGGGTTGCAAAAAAGCAGTTTTCAAAAGGGAAAACATACAAGTTTACAATTGTTTTTTAAAATATTTTATTTATTTATTTTTAGAGAGGGGAAGGGAGGGAAAAAGAAAGGGAGAGAAGCATCAATGTGTGGTTGCTTATCGTGCACCCCTTACTGGGAACCTGGCCTGCAACCCAGGCATGTGCCCTGACTGGGAACTGAACCAGTGACCTTCTGGTTCCCAGGACAGCACGCAATCCACGAGCCACATCAGCCAGGGCTCCAGTTTACAATTTTCATATTACAAAAGAGGAAAGGCTTAAAGTTAAATTAGCTGAATACCCATTCTAAAAAATTAGAAAAGGAACAACAGAATAAACCTAAAGAAAGTAGAAAAGAGCCTGTCTGGTGTAGCTCAGTGGATTGAGCACGGTCTGGGAACCAGAGGGTCCCGGTTCGATTCCCAGTCGGGGCACATGCCTGGGTTGCGGGCCAGGTCCCCAATGAGGGCCATGTGAGAAGCAACCATACATTGCTCTTTCTCCCTCCCTTCTCCTCTCTCTAGAAATAAGTAAATAAAATCTTTAAAAAAAAAGTAGAAAAGATATGATAGAAATAAATACAGAAACAAATAAAACAAAGTAAAAGTTTATATAAATATTAAAAAAACTAAAAGTTGTTTGAAAAAACAAGCATCCAGTAGATTTATCAAAAAAGTTAAAAGGAGAGGATATAAAAATAAATACCATTAGGCATCAAAAAAGAGAAAGTATATATTGTTCCACAGATATGTAAAATAAATAAGAAAATACTATGAGTAATTTTAGGTGAAAAAGTTTGTAAACTGATAAAATGTATGAATTTACGAACATAATTTATAAGAATGACTCAAGAAGAAGTAGAAATCCCCTAGAAATTAAAAACATAATTTAATCTGTAGTTTAAAATCACACAAAGGAGCCCTGGCTAGTGTAGCTCAGTGGGTTGATGCTGGCCTGCAAACCAAAGAGTCATTGGTTCAATTCTCAGTCTAGAGCACATGCTTGTGTTGTGGGCCAGGTCCCAAGTGGGGGCGTGCAAGAGGCAACCACACATTGATGTTCCTCTCTCTCTCTGTCTCCCTCCCTTCCCCTCTCTAAAAATAAATAAATAAAATCTTAAACAAAATAACATCACATGAAAGGAATAGCAAACCAAATGATCTAACATGTGAATTTTAGCAAACATTTCTTACACAAACTCTTCTAGAGAATAGAAAAGAGATGGGATATTCTTCAACATATTTTATGAGACTTGTTCAATCTCAATTACAAAAACCAGCTAAAGACAAAACAAAATGGGCAATTGATAGGTCAGGATTATTGTACTTTACTGCATTAACAAGGTAAAAGAGATAAACCATATAATTTCGCCTATAGTAGCAAAGATGTCCAATAAAACTTAATAACCATTCATGTTAAAACTTTTGGCAAAATAAGAGTAGAAAAGAGTGTCTCTAACTTGATAAAAAAAAGCCCCCTAAATCTCTAAAATAAGTATCATGAATAATAGTGAACATTTGAAACTATTTATTTTAAAATCATGAGCAAGACAAGGATGACTAATATCACTACTGCCTTTGCATATTGTAGTGGAAGTCCCAACCATCAAGGTAATCAATCAATGAATCAGTCAATCAATAATTCAAGAATTGCAAAGAAAGGAACAAATCTTTTAGATACAAAGCTCATTACGAAATGTAATTTAAAATCTAATTTACAAAAACAACACATTATATAAAGTACATAAACACGTAAGAGTCAATCTAGCAAAAGGTATACAAAACATCATAATTGGAAAGTTTTTGAAGTTAATTAAATAACCCAATTAATGGAAAACACAACTTATTCTTGAATAAGAAGATATATATCATAAAGTTGTCAATTCTCTTCAAATGTGTCTAATAGTAATTATAACAATGCTAATAATTGCACAATATTTCCTCATAGAATTTGACAAGCTGTTTTTGAAATTTATATAAAAGAATAAAAGAGTAATGGATAGACAATATGCTTCTAAGGAAGGAAAATATGAATTTGTCCTATAAGATATTGAAACATATTGTAAAACAATGCTAATTAAGTTACTGACAAAGATGTTGCACATTAATTAGCAAATAGATCAAAACAACAGAATGTAGAACTCAGAAACACATCCACAGATATATGAAAACTTCACTTATGACAAAGACAGTATTTGAGATAAATATAAACTATTTATTGAAAATATAAGGTAGTCAATAAATGCTAAATTAAAATTTTAAAAACTGAAATTACACCCTCTCCTGATACTATACAAATTAAAAATCTAATTGAAAGAGAATTAAAGAAATAATGTGAGAGTCAGAAACAATTTCAAAAAGAGAATATAGGAAGTATGTATAAAGAAAACTTGATATGCACAAACTCTAAAGAAAAAGATTAAAGAATGAAATGACTTTTCTGCCCTGGTTGGTATGGATCAGTGGATTGAGTGCCAGTCTGTGAACTGAAAGGTCGTTGGTTCAGTGCCCGGTCAGGGCATGTGCCTGGGTTGCAGGCCAGGTCCCTGGTTGCGAGCGTGTGAGAAGCAACCAATGTTTCTCTCCCTCTCTTTATGCCTCCCTTCCCCTCTGTCTGAAAATAAATAAATAAAATCTTTTAAAAAGAGTGGAGTATTTAAAATTTAAAAAAAAGATTAAATGACTTTTTAAAATTAAATTTATTGGGATGACATTGGTTAATAAAATTATATAGGTCTCAAGTATATGATTCTATAATAAATCATGTGTGTATTGCATTGGGTGTTTACCACCCAAAGTTAAATCTCCTCTGTCACCATAATATTTGATCCCTTTACCCTTTACTACCTACCCACCTATCTTTTCTTCTGGTAACTACCATACTGTTGTCTGAGTTTTTGTTTGTTTGACTTGTTTGTTCATTTTTGTTTTCAGTTTTATATCTCACATATTGGTAAAATCATAGATCCTGAGAATATTATGTTCAATGAAATAAATCAGGTGAAAAAGTCAAGAAGAATTCAATGACTTTAAAAGTAAAGTCTTTTCTTTGTCAAATGGGCCCACCACAAGAATGGAAATTATTAGCTGTGGAGTCAGAAAAGATAATTACCTCGTATACAATTTATAAAAGTAAATAAACTCTACGTAATTAAAAAATTGCCTATCACTATTCCTACTTTGATTATTTAAGAGCTCTAATCAATTAATAATAATAATAAAAAAGAAACCACTCAATAGAAAAATGGGCAAAACTCTGTAACAGGAATTTCAAAAAAAAGGAAACACATATGGCCTATAACAAACACACGAGCCATGGCCTGCGTGGCTCAGTTGGTTGGAGCATCATCCTATAAACTGAAAGGCTGTGGGTTAGGTTCCCAGTTAGGGCACATGCATAAGTTGCAGGTTTGGTCCCTGGTTGGGGTGCTTATGGGAGGCAACCAATCGATGTAACGTTTCTCTGTGTCCTAGATGTCTCTCTCTCTCCCCCTCCCTTCCCTTCTCTCTAAAATCAATAAGCATGTCCTTGGGTGAAGATAAAAAATAAAAATAAACACATGAAAAGATGCTTAGCTTCTTTAGTAGAGAAATGCAAATACAAGGTCACAGTGAGGTTTCATTTCACACAAGGATTTAAAAATTTTTTGGACAACAGTGTAAATGCTTATTTACATGTGGTAAGGATTTAAATATGTGTTACTTTGGAAAACAGTTTGGAATTGCCTAGAAATTTGATCATTCATAGTTTATGATCCAAAAATTTACCTCTAGCCTCATACCCAGAGATTCTTGCATATGTATACCAGAAGACAAGTACCCAAAACTCATGTCTGTGCTCTTTGCAGTAGTTTCAAACTAAAAAAAATTCAAGTGTCAGTTAACTAAAGGTTATTGTCTATTTCTAAAGCTGGGTGGTTGTTGTTCAGATATTTATTTTATTCTTATCCTTTAACATACAGATGTATTTTTAGGCACATTTGTGTATGTATGATATACCCCACAATAAAAAAAAATAGATAAAGCTATGCTGACCACAGCTTTCATGTTCCAAGGCCCTTCAACATATCTTATTCTTTGCCCCTGGGTTATTTTGGTAGGAAATGTAAATGATGAGGTTTAAGTTTGGATGGGCAAGATGACAGATATTGAGAGAGGGCATTGGTTACACAGGTGGGCAAGGAAAGAAAGAGGACAGGAATTTAGTGGGCACTATTGTCAGTGTGCTTTGTATAATTAATAATTTCACTTAACATGGGCCTTGCCTGCAGAATTGCCACAGGTTGGAAATCCCACATCAGTCACCACTTCCCTAGTGACATTAGTTGTTCATATAAATTCTAAGTAATGGAAAGCTGGATTTTAGTCACAAAATAGAAGGAAATGGAAAACAAAGACAGAGCTTGAGTGGTGCAACCTAAGTGCTGAGGTTTCTCCCTAAACTTCTTTCCTTCCGCGTGTGTGGATATTCTCCTTGGTTAATTATTTGTAAAGCACATCATATTTTAGGAGATTTTTTTCTTTAAAAAAACAGTGTGTTCCTATACTAGAAAGAATGACAGTGCTTTTCTTTTCTTATTACATGAAACTGCCATCTGATACTCAAAGCAGAGGTCTTGTTTAGGGCTACATACATGTAAAACTATAAAGCAAAGCTGGGAATAATTAACAGGAAAGTAAAGAGCCATTCCCTCTGACAAAGTCCTTGGGGTGGGCATGATCACCGAGACTTACTAGGTGAGGAAGGGGTTCTAAAATATTGGCCATATTCTCTTTCTTAATCTAGTTGATTGGTACATGGCCATTTCTTTTCTTGTTATTCTGTAAATATGCATAATCATTTTATAGCCTCTTTTCTATATACCATATATGTCACAAACCAGTTTTATTTTATTTTAGTTCTATCTAGATGCCCCCTCAAAAAGCAGGGATAAAGGGAGGACCCTCAAAGAGCAGTTACCAGAATCCAGCAGGCCAGTGTGAGAGAGATTTTTCATGTGTATCTGTGCTCTTTTCAGGTTTCAGTCTTTTAAAAACACATCTTTTAGAAAAGCCTTTTTAATTTTATTTTTAACATTATTTTTATTGTATATTTTCTATTACCATTTATCCCCCGTATCCCTCTTCTACCTCCACCCATTCCCTCACCCCCCATGATTAACACACTGTTATCTGCGTCCAAGAGTTCTTTCTTTTTCTCTTTTTTTACTCAATCCCTTCATCTCCCACCCCAAGCTGTCAGCCTGCTTTCTATCTATAAGTCTGTCTTTATTTTGCTTATTAGTTCAGTTTGCTGATTAGATTCCACATACGAGTGGAATCGTAGGGTATTTGTCTTTCTCTGACTGGCTTATTTTTCTTAGCATAATGTTCTCCACGTTCATTCATGCTGTCACAAAGAGTAAAATTTTCTTCTTTTTTTTACACCTGAATAGTATTCCGTTATGGAAATGTACCATAGCTGTTTTAACCACTCATCTACTGATGGGCACTTGGGCTGCTTCTAAATCTTAGCTGTTATAAATAATGATGCAATGTACATAATGATGCATATATTCTTTCAAATTAGTGTTTCTGCTTTCTTCAGATAAATTTGCAGAAGTAAAACTGCTGGGTCATTAAGCAGTTCCATTTTTAATTTGTTGAGGTAACTCCATACTGCTTTCCATAGCGGCTGTACCAATCTGTATTTCTACCAACAGTGCGTGAGTTTTTTCCCTTTCTCCACATCCTCACCAACACTTGAGTGTTAATTTATTGATGATAGCCATTCTGACTGGTGTGAGGTGATATTTCATTGTGGTTTTAATTTGAATTTCTCAGAAAGGGAAACTAAGAACACAATCCTCTTTATAATTACTTCAAAAAGAAATAAAATATCTAGGAATAAATTTAATCAAAAATGTAAAAGAACCGTACTCAGAAAACTATTGAAATTGAAAAAGATACAGATAAGTGGAAGCACATATGTGTTCATGGATAGGAAGATTAACATAATTAAAATGTCCATACTACCCAACACAATCTACAGATTCAACAAAATTCCTATCAAGACACCAATGGTGTATTTCACAGAACTAGAACAAATATTCCAAAAATCGATATGGAGCCAGCAAAAGACCCTGAATAGCAATAGCAATCTTGAGAAAGAAGCACAAATTTAGAGGAATCACACTACCTAATATCAAACTATACCATAAGGCTATAGTAATCAAAAGAGCGTGGTACTGTCATATAAACAGTAGCATGTATCAATGGAACAGTGTATCAATGGGACAGAATGGAGAGCCCAAAAATAGATCCACACCTTTACAGTCAATTAATATTTGACAAAGGAGGCAAAACACACAATGGACTAGAGGTAGTTTATTCAGTAAATCATGCTGGGAAAATTGAACAGATATGTACCAAAAAAAAAAGAAAGAAAGAAAGAAAGAAACTAGCCCTCCTTCTTACGCTACACACAAGAATAAACTCAAAATGGATGAAAGACTTAAATGTCAGACTGGAAACCATAAAAACCCTAGATGAAAACACAGAGAGTAAAATCTTGGGCATTTCTCATAGCAACATTTTTTTCTAACATATCTTCCCAGGCAGGGGAAACAAAATAAAACGTAAAAAAGTGAGACTACATCAAACTAAAAAATTTTTGCATAGCAAAGGAAATCATCAACAAACTGAAAAGACAACCTGAAAAGAATGGGAGAACATATTTGCCAATACATCTGGTAATGGGTTAGTATTCAAATTTATAAAGAACTTTAGCCCTGACTGCTATGGCTCAGTTGCTTGGCCATCATCCTGAAAACTAAAAGGTCGCCAGTTCAATTCCTAGTCAGGGCACATGCTTGGGCTCTCGGTTCAGTCCCTGGATGGGATATGTACAAGAAGCAATGGATCGATGTTTCTCTCCCTCACTTCCTCTCTCCCTTCTCCTCTCTCTAAAAATAAATAAATAAGAGCTTCTAGAGAAAACTTTTAAAGTCAAACACACACATAAAAAATTCAATTAAAAACTGGGCAAAGGACCTGAATAGACATTTCTCCAAAGAGGACATACAGATGGCCAATAGACATATGAAAACATGCTCAATGTCAGAAAAGACATTAAAAATGCTTTCTCCAAAATAATGAGCATTTGCTGGGATGCTATGGTTTGAGTGAAGGGAAATGAATACTGGAAGAAGAGAAGCCGCTGAATCTGCAACCCAGTTGGACTGCAAGAAGCCACTTGAGAAGGATTCCAAATGCAGCAAGTGAACAAATGTAAAACAACATTCAGTCAACAACAGAGATACCTAAAAGTAGGGTAACTATATACCAGTCTGCCTACTTTACCCTAGCTATGTTGTCTATCCCCGAATAATTATTAAGAGTACCCTATTTTGCTCTCAAAAGTGTCCCAGTTTGACAATAAATGATGTGGTCATCCAATACATAAAGGAAAAGATGTAAACGTACTGTGGAGGGTGAAGGACTCATCAAGGAAGGCTTCATAAATAGGGAGAATCTGGAGCTAGATACTATGGCTCTAATAGACCAAGAAGAATCAGAAAACTTTTTTTAAAGAAATTATCAGAAAGAGAGGAGAGAAATAGAAACTGAGAGAAGAAGGATAATTGTGTATTTGTTTAGATCTGTAAAAAAAAAAAAAAAGAAATATATTGGGAGTAGCTATTATTTCCTTGACCAACTTTTCTTCTGTATGAGTTTCTAAAGAGCATGCCTGGGCTTTTTATTCACCTCAGTTCCCTTTTCATCTAAGTAAAAGACAGATAGGAACTGGAGTTGACTTAGTGATTACAGAGGGGTTTGTTCCAAGCCCTCCATCTTGTCAGTGAAGGAAAGGATGGATGTTTCCTACCTTTGCCCAAAACACAGCTTGTGACCTGTAATTCTTGCTCTTTCCCAATATGCTTTTTTGTGGCTTTGTTAGATAACAGAATGCTGGAATCTATGAGTTTTCCTCTTTGGAGTCTTCCAGCGAAATTTATTGACATTCTTCAATTTTCTTAACAAAAGAAACTATTTTTAGGTGTGATGAGTAAGTGCATAAGGGCAAACCCAGATTAGCCCAAGCATGTTGCAATTCTGCAATGTTCCTGTGAGTTCTCCTTCTGCATGTGGTCCCAGCTCATAAGTCATTGTTTTTCAAATGTTGTCCTATGAGGACTAAGTCACAAAGTTTTTGTTCCTTTTTTTCTTTGAAAAATCTCAATTTGCATATAACCATATGATGAATAATAGTTTACAGCAAAAGGGGATGGGATAAGAGATAAAACAGAGTAAGGACTGTGCAGAAGAAATAAAAGATCACACAGAAAACTCCAAGTTATTATGGTGGGGGTTTTTTATTATTATTTTTGTTCCAGCATCTTTTTCTAAGCAGGAGCTGAACTGGGGTGAGTCAAATCTGATAGGGATCCTACACATTCGAGTACATTATCTTTGTAGATTTTTGAAGGAGGAGGTAAAGCATGGAATCAAGTAAGAAACTCTTGGGGGAAGGGCATTCAAATGAGCAAGTTTCAATATTACTCAGGCAAACCCGGCCCTCAGTATATCTCAGCCCCCAGGGATCCCAAGAAAAATATAAGTGGTAGAGTCACTAGGATATAAGAAATTCAATTTGACTCAAGAATGAGTAGAAAGAAAGGCCCAGGTTCCCAGCTTTGGAACCAGACCCTTCTAAGAGAAAAAAACAAAATGTCATTTGCTAATTTACTCATCATATTCAAAATGAATAACAACAATCAAATCGTGATATAGCTACAGGAAAAAAAAAACTTAATTTACTGGTTCTAGGTATGGTAAGCCCTGGGTATCAATTTCTTGGGTATAGGAGAAATCTTCAGAATTATTCTAAAAAGCTACATAATATCCAAAAAGATGCTTGTCAGCCAGAAGACTCTCACCACACAAAGTAATGGATCAGTAAACATTATCACTGATGTCTTCATCATTCTTGGTTTTAAGACTGCCTTTTTTTTCTACACAGGCAAGTCAGTTCTCTTATTTATTTATTTATTATTGAATTTATTGGGGTGACATTGGTTAATGGATCACATAGGTTTTAAGTGCGCATTTCTATGAAACATGATCTGTACATCGAACTATGTCTCCACCACCCAAAGTCAAACCGTCTTCTGTCACCATATATCTGGCCCACTTTACCTTCTCTAGGTCCATCCATGTTGTAGCAAATGGCAGTATTTCATCTTTTCTCATGTCTGAGTAGTATTTTGTTGTATATAGGTATCAGATCCTATTTATCTAATCCTCTATCAAAGGACACTTAGGTTGTCTTCTTGTCTTGACTACCATGAATAATGCTGCAATGAGCATAGAGGTGCATCTATCTTTGCATATGATTTCAAGTTTTTAGTTAGATGCCTAGAATAGGGATTGCTGGGTCGTATGGTAACTCTATACTTAGTTTTTTGAGGAACCACCACACTGTTTTCCAGAGTGGCTGTGCCAGTTTACATCCTGACCAGCAGGGAATGGAGGTTCTTTTTTCTCCACAACCTCTCCAACACTGGTTATTTCCTATCTTATTGATAATAGCCATTCTAATAGGTGTGAGGTGGCATCTCATTGTAGTTTTGATTTGCACTTTCTCAATAACTAATGAAGTTGAACATTTTTTCATGTATCTGTTGACCGTTTGTATGTCTTTTGGGGAGAGATGTCTATTCAGGTCCTCTGCCCATTTTTTAAGTGGATTGTTTATTTGGTGTTGAGTTGTATGAGTTCTTTATATATTTTGGATTTATATAAATCCAAACCCTTGTCAAAGCTGTTGTTTGCAAATATCATCTCCCATTCAGTTGGTTGTCTTTTTATTTTGTTTTGGGGGTTTTTTGCTATGCAGAACCTTTTTAATTTCATATAGTCCCATTCATTTATTTTTGCCTTTACTCCCATTGCTTTTGGGGTCAAATTCATAAAATGTGCTCTACAATCATAGTCCATAAGTTTATTATAAGTTTAGTACCTATGATTTCCTCTATGTAATTTATTGTTTCAAATCTTATATTTAGGTCTTTGACCCATTTTGAATTAATTTTTTTTACATGGGGGCAAACTGTAATCTACTTTCATTCTTTTGCATATGGCTTTTCAATTTTTCCAGCACCATTTAATGAAGAGGCTGTCTTCTCTCCATTCTATGTTTTTGGCTCCTCTATCAAAAATTATTTGCCTATATTCATGTGGTTTTATTTCTGGGCTCTCAATTCTGTTGCATTGGTCTCTGTGTCTATTTTTCTGCCAAGACCATGCTGTTTTGATTATTGTTGCTCTGTAGTATTTGAAGTCAGGTAGTGTGATAACTCTGGCCCGGTTCTTTTTTTTTCCTTTCTTTTTTATAATCGTTTTTTTTTTAATTTTTCAATTAAAGTTGATATTCAATACTATACTAGTTTCAGATATACACCCTCATGACCAGAAATCACATAAACCACCAAGTAAACATCTTGAAAAATCCCACACCCATCTGACACTACATGCAGCTATCAGGATACAATTGACTGTATACCTTGTGCTGCACTCCACATCCCCACGACCATTCTGTGAAAACCGAATTGTACTTCTTAATCCCTTCAACTTTTTCACTCATCTACCCAGTCTGTCTTCCATCTGGCAACCATCAAAATGTTCTCTATATTTAAGAGTTTGTTTCTGTTCTGATTGTTAGTTTATTTTGTTTTTTAGACTCAGTTGTTGATAGATATGGGTTTATTGCCATTTTATTGTTCATATTTTTTATCTAGTTTTCTTCCTCTTAAAGAAGACCCTTTACCATTTTGTGTAATAATGGTTTGGTGGTGGAAAACTCCTTTAGTTTTTCTTGTCTGGAAAGCTCTTCATTTGTCCTTCTGTTCTAAATGATAGCTTTAATGGGTGGAGTAATTTTGGTTGTAGGTCCTTGCTTTCATCACCGAATATTTTTTGCCACTCTCTTCTTGCTTTCAAAGTTTCTGTTGAGAAATCAGCTGACAGTCTTATGGGAGCTCCTTATAGATAACTCTTTTCTCTTGCTGCTTTTAAGATTCTCTCTTTGCATTTAACTTTTGGCATTTTAATTATGATGTGTCTTGGTGTGGGCCTCTTTGGGTTCATCTTGTTTGGGATTCTCTCTGCTTCCTTGACTTGTATGTCCATTTCCTTCACCAGGTTAAGGAAGTTTTCTGTTATTATTTTTTTTTCAAGAGGTTTTCAGTTTTTTGCTCTGTCTCTTCTCCTTCTGGTACCCACATGATGAAAACTTTGGTATGCTTAAAGTTGTCCCAGGGGCTCCTTACACTATCTCCATTTTTTTATATTTCTTTTGCTTTTGCTGTTCTGATTGGGATTTTTTTTTACTTCTTTACATCCAAAATTGCTAACTTTATTCTCAGCTTCATCCACACTACTGTTGATTCCTTGTAGATTATTCTTTATTTCAGTTAGTGTGGTTGACTTTGCACCTCTCATGAGGCCCCAGAGACAGTGCACTCGGCGGAGAGCTTCAGCCCAGATTACAACTGGATTACAACCCTACCACCTCCACGAGTGACACAGTCAAGGGGCAGACTCAGAGCACCAGAGCCCCACTGAAACAAGTCCTGCTCCATAGGGTCAGCTCCTGTATAGCAGCTCTTCCACTGCAGCCACTGCCAGTTGTCACAACTGATTGGCAGGAAGGTCAATCCCTCCCAGTGATGCCAACAGCAATCAAAGCTCAACTACAACAGGAAAGTGCACACAGCCCATGCAGAGGCATACTGGAAGCACCCAGGATGGGCGGCTGGGGAGGCTGTGCCACTGGGCCCTACAGGACTCCTAGTACACTAGGCTATGCTACCGTGTCAGGAGACATAGCAGCTCTACCTAATACATAGAAACAAACATAGAAAAGCAGCCAGAATGTGGAGACAAAGAAACAGGTACCAAATGAAAGAACAGGAGAAATCTCCAGAAAAAAAGAACTAAATGAATTGGAGGTGAGCAAATTATCCGATACAGAGTTTAAAACAATGGTTATAAGGACGCTCAAGGAATTTAGTGAGAACTTCAACAGCATGAAAAAGACATAGAAACCACAAAAAAGAACCAGTCAGGAATGGATATTTTTCCCCTCAGGATTGGTTTGGTTATTCAGGGTCTTTTGTGGTTCCATACAGATCTGATTATTATTTTTGTTCTATTTCTTTAAAAAATGATGCTGGGGTTTTGATAGAGATTGTACTTAATCAATTTATTGCTTTGGATAACACGGCCATTTTAACTATGTTGATTCTCCCAATCCATGAACACAGAATATCTCTCCATTTTGTTGTATCTTTTTTAATCTCTTTTAATAATGCTTTGTAGTTTTCAGTATATAGGTCCTTCACCCTTTCTAGGTCTTTTATTCTTTTGGTTTCAATTACAAAAAATTTTTTTATTGTTTTCATTTCTCTTTCTGAAGTTTTATTGTTAGTATATAGAAAAGCAGTGGATTTTCGTACATTTATTTTGTATCCTGTAATTTTACTGTATTAGTTTATTGTTTTTAATAGTTTTGGGGTTGCATCTTTATGTTTTTTTATAAGTAGAATCATGCCATCTTCAAAACGTGAGTTTTCTTTCTTCCTTCCCAATTTGCATCTTTCATTTCATTCTCTCTGTCTTCTTCCTTCTGTGTTGTTTCTAGATTTCTATCTTCAACATCGCTAATTCTTTTCTTCATTAAAGTGAGTCTACTTTATTTCCTATGCTTGCTAGTTCTCTTATTGAGTTCTTCATCTCCAGAATTTCTGTTCGGTTCTTTTTCATTTATTTTTATTGTTTTTTAATCCTTACCAGAGGATATGTTTATTGACCTTGAGAGAGAGAGAGAGAGACATTGATTGGTTGCCTCCTATACACACTCTGGCCAGGGATTGAGTCCTCAACCTAAGTATGTGCCCTGACTGGTGATCGAACCCACAACACTTTGGTGCAACCAACTGAGCCACCAGCCAAGGACATTTAATTCTTTTTAAAAGTTTCAATCTCTTTGGTTAAGTACTCATCTAGTTCATTAATTTGTTTTTTGAGCATAAAAAATTGCCTGTCCATATTTTCTCACATCTTGTTGAGTATTTTCAGAACTGCCATCTTGAATTCTCTGTCACTTATATCACATATTTCCATGTGTTTAAGTATGCTTTCTAGAGATTTTTTTTTCTTTTGAGATGCCTTACTATCTTGATTATTCATGGTACTTGATGGATTCCTTCTCTGTTTAGGTATCCTTGTATGAGTGGCATTTCTCTGGCAAATTAATATGAAGAGGTCTTTCTATCATGATCCAGTAGGTGGTACTGAATCACAGGTGTTTAAGCTCTGTGAAATCCCAATGCTGACCCCCACAGTATCTCTGGCTACTGTCAGTGTTGCCAGGATGCATGGAAGTTGTGTGGTTTGGGGGAATTCTGCCACTGTCTTTGTTTTGCCCTCCTGGTAATGGCAACCTCGGACCTCAGCAGGGTCTGCCTGTTGTCCCATCCTGAGACAAGTCACAGAGTGCACCCTTTGCTCAGGGAAAACATTGGTTCTATAGTACCAGAATTTGGGTTTGCAAATAATGTGCTTCACAACATGACACCAAGGACAAAGGGAGGCAAGGATTGGGAAGTTGAAGGGTATAGGTTGGCAGGGTTTTGTGGCTTGGTTCCTCAGTCTAGAATGACAACCGCTGGACGGCTATGGTCATACCCCCATGCTGTGTCTTTGCTGTGGTGTCTGGCCCCATCCACAGCTTGCGCTGCTCACACCTGCAGGAATGCCCACTGAGACTCTTTGCTCCTCCAGGTGAAAGGAGCACCAGTCACAGCTGGATTCCTGTCCTCTCTGGGCCCTGCCATGAGCTCTTGGCTGCAGAGCTGCATTTGTGGCTTGTCTCAGCCCTACTCTCTACTTGCCTCCCTTATTTGTTACACTTTGCCACCTTTAGAGGCTTTAATGTATAGATCTTTCAGACATGCCTGTACGTTGAGCAGGGAATCTTTTGTTGAGTTATAGCTATTCAGATTGCTGAAAATTTAAGGGGATAGATCTTGGGGATTTCTCACATCATCATTCCTCTGATGTCACCCAGACCTCCCATATAGTCTCTGCTGAGAAAAAATAAGGCTCATGAAGTCATATGTTACATTATTCCTAGACATTTTATGGCCAAATAAATATTTACTCAGTATTGAAACTTATGAACATAAAATAGAATGACAGGGAGACCTATAAGAATGTCTCCCTGCTCACATAGACTTCAATAAATATCATAGTGATTAGCTTTGGCAAATGAAAACTATTCAGTAAGGTAAAAGGTATTGAAAGAGTTTATCTTGGAGCAGAGAGAAGAGGCATACAATTTGTGTTTTAAAGCATAGATGGCCACCATTATAGTTACAATCCTTATTAAGCAGTGTGCCAAGTGTTTACTTTTCTCACTGTTTCCCCAGATAATCAGCAAGGTCAGCTATTTTCCGGAATGGAAAATATGGTGATGGTAACTCCCCTCTCAAGAAACTAACTGAGCCTATTAGCAGGGATGCCAAAGGAAAGCCAGCAGTGAAGGCCTGCAAGTATTGGGATGGGATTTTCTCCTTAATATTCAAGCTCATTTGCTTATCTAGACAAATGAGTCTAGATAAGTGTCTTCCCTTTTTGAAAAAAATACATTTGGGAGGAATCTTCGTTTTAAGCGTTGTTGACATCGGGCTTAATTTTGAACTGTTGTGTTGGTAGGAATTAGTAGAGTTAACTAAGAACAAGGATGACTCTTTCAGAGGGGAAGACAACTACGGATGGGTGTGGGAGGTAAAGGTAGAAGAGAGATGACAAATACTGGAGACAGAACATGAGATATGAGAAGAGGGGAGAATAAGAAAAAGTGAAGATTAATTTTACTGATTATAAACTTTATCTGACCTGGCTCTGGTCATTTCAGGAATTAGCGCATGCAATGCCATGCAATATACATTTATCTGGAAAACCTGAACATCTGGTATGTTCCAGGCACTCAACTTAAGTATAGAGATTCAAAATTGAACAAGACCAAGGGATGGCTTCTGTCACAGATTACATCCCAGAGGAAATTACATCTAAATTGAGCTTTGAGGCATAAATAATAATTCATGAGAGGCAGTAGTGTGCAGCAGGACATGGCCAAGTGTGACTTCCAATTCAGCTGAACCCCCATCATTGCTTGCAGTTCTTTCACTCTTCCCCAGAGTAACTCTCTACATTTTGTCTCCTGGTGCCTTTAATATTTCCCCATATCCACTTATTGTCAGAAGGCGGCCTAATCTCCTGTTTCTCAGAGGAAAGAGGAGCTACTATTCATAAAATTCTTCAATGTTTCTGTCATCACCCATTCATATCCCTACTTCCTCATGTTGTCTCATAAGAAAATGTAGTCATTCCTCCTCCTTGATGTAACCAAGATTTTCTTCAAGTCACCGAGACCTGGAATTTTTATACATCATCTGGAACTTGTGACACCATTATCTCCATTTTCTCTTGTGTCTTCATTCTTTTCCTTAGCCCTTGTTCAGCATGAACAAAGATCAGCTCTTCTCCTTCTTAAAAAGCACAGACACACAAACCTTTATTAAAACAACTTCAGTCTCTTTTCCCCTACCTGTAATACCTGTACCTAAATTGTTTTTATTAATCTCCTCACTGACAAATCAATGAACTCTTCTGAGATCTCATTCTCATTGACTTTTTTGCCCTCTTAGATATTGCTTGGTATTTCTTCCTTCTGGCAATGCTCTTCTTTCTTTCTTTCTTTTTTAATTGAGCTTATTAGGGTGACATTAGTTCATAAAACCATACAGGTTTCAAATATACAACTCAAAAAAAAAAATCACCTGCACACTGCATCATGTGCCCATCGCCCAAAGCAAAATCTCTTTCCATCCCCATTTAACTCCCCTTTGCCTACTTCCTCCTACCCCACCCTCTTTCCCTCTGGCTTGGCTATCACCATACTGGTGTGTGTATGTGTGTGTGTGTGTGTGCGCGTGTGTGTGTACATTTTTTTTTGCTTAATCTCTTCACCTTCTTTCTTCCAGTCCCCCGATTGCAATGCTCTTCTTCCTAAAACATTATGTTCTTTCCAGTTCTCTTATCCATCAAAGTATTTCTTCTACATATCTTATCACTATTCATCCTTTAAATGTCTGTAGTCTCCAGAATTTAGGTTTTGACTTGCTTCTCATTCCAATAGCTTTTCCAAGTAACTTTTCTCATTTTTAGGGCTTACCCTCTCTGAGTTCCCACTCCCAGTCCAAAGCAATTTCTGTTCTATCTTCCTTCCTTATATTTAACAGTTCTAATCTCTTCTCTACATTCAACCTACTATCATTGCTCAGTGTCCACCATCTTTATCTCTCAGCTGGTTTAGAATTAAAGACTCTCAATGCATCTCTCTGTCTCATTCTGGTGTCCAACGCATTTTGCACCCTTTGGCAGAGTGATCATTCTAAGTGATGAATCATATAACTTTGTTCCCCTACTTAAAACACTTGAGTGGCTCCTCATTGCCTTCAGAATACAGTCCAAATCATTATGAAAATTCTCATTATGACACAGAAGATCACTTAAGATTTATCTCAATCTACTTTTCTAATGTCTTTTCCCCTTCTTTATCCTCTAAGCATATACTTGGGGAAATTTTTCTTCATTCCTCAACCATGCCATGATTTTTCACACCTTGTGCCTTTGCTTCTGCTTAAATTTTAGCCTGGAATATAATTCCTGGATTGCTGTACCTGAAAAAAAAATAAACTTTTTCTTCAAAGTACAAAAATAATTACATTCTCTCAGATACTTTTCTTGATATTTCTCCTTATTCTCTCCACCCTGAAAAAAAAAACCCTCCAGATCTCAAGCATTTTAGTTCCTCTTTCTTCTTTGATCCTACAATATTTAATTCATTTTATAACTTATAGCTCTTACCAGATTGTTTCATGGTCATCTGTGTTACTCCTGGGAAATTAAGGGCCTAACCCAGCACGGCATGGGCAGTTAATGTCACACCTAGAGCAACAATGATCTAGGACACTTAAGCTACTGAGCCATCCCCTATGTCATTGTATAGTGAGTATCATTCTGCTGGAAGGGAAAGAAGTAGATCTGATAACCTCTGAAAGACTCTGTCTGTACTACCATGACTCTGTGAGTAATTTCTTTTGCTACTGTTTCACCACAAAATCTACATAGCCGATGCCTTTGTTTTCCAAAGTCCACCCCTGGGAACAGCAGCAGGAAAAACAGCATCTCCATGACCACATCACAGGCACTATTATTACAGGATACATCTTGATAGTATTCAGCTGTGCCATCATTACCAAATGTCTAGATAAATAGAACACCATTTTTAGGGTTGTCCCACACACTGGGTCCTTTTGAAAAGGGTTGCAGTTATCCGAGTGGCCCGGTTATCTGAGAGGTAATTTACTGTGGCTTACGGAGCAGTAGAAGTAAATTTATTGTGCTTAATTGGCCTGTCAGTTCAAAAGATTAGTCCACATATGAAGGTGCTTCTGAAGTCTAAAAAACTTTTCTAAAATGGGAATTGACATGGAGACACCATTTAAAAGTTAGTGAGATTATGTTTTAGTCTGATTGCCGGTGTTGGAAAACCCAATTGCGCATCTACAATATGTTAGTTAAGAAAAATATAAAAAGATACATGCCTGTGTAGACAGCACTGTTTTGAAGAATTTAAGCTTCCTGGAAAAAATTTTTGGGTAAAATTCTTTTAAGTAATAGTTTTATAATATAGAATGGAAGTCATGGGCCTTGGAAAATTACAAGGAGCTTAGGTCTTTATTAAAGTTCCTCTCTGTGTACATGACTCAGAAAAAAAAGCAGCCACCTGGTGCCTCATATTCTGCATTAATGTATGGATGAAAAACATCGGCTTCACAAAGAGATATGGATAAGTATGATAAGTAAAATGGTAGTTTCCTTGATTCTTAGAAGAAGCCATTCCCTGTAAGGTGTAGGTACTTGAGTCTCTACTGCATTATTTATTCGTTCAGCAAATAGTTGTTGAGCACCTATAATCCGTCAAGCACTATTCTAAGTGTGGGGATGAATAGAGAACAAGAGATAAAAGTACCTCTTATTTAAAATCTAGTATTTCATGGGTGAAGAGAAAAGCAAACAACAAACAAAAGAAATTAATCACATTCGATTAGAGAATGAGAAGATGGTAGGTAGCAGGGAAAAATATAAAGCAGGGAAGAAGAAAGTCTGGGGTTGGAGGTAGATTTCCATTTTGACTATGATGTTCAGGAAGACCTCACTGAGTGACATTTGAAAACCATTTGAGGTGAATGAGGTGCGGTGTGAACATTAGGATATCTGGAGGAAGCACATCCTGAGCAAAGGGCACACAGGTGAGAACTTAAACTGGTAGCAAAATAGCCACGTCAGCAGGATGTCCCTCCAGCCCATTGAAAGGATTTGCTTCTCTGAGAGCGATGGAGAGCCGTTGGGGAGCTTCAAGCAGAGGAGGAACGTGGTCTGACTTGCACCTTCTTTTTTCATACACACAGTCATTTATTACAGTATTAGAAAATTTAGAGCACAATCATAAACTCAAATTTCTATAAAAATCATTATTAAAATTAGGCAATGGTAACAAATAAAAACTGCAAGATGTAGCAAGAATCATTACATTGAGGAAAAATGTATCATAGACTTACATCTTAAAGGTACCCCTCTGGCTGTTGTTTTGAAATGTGTGAGGATGTACCCAAGTAGAAGCAGTCAGGAGACTGTTGAGTAATGCAGTCAATGGTCAGAATCTGGTAGGCACCAATGGAGTTAGTGAGAGGTGGGCAGACTCTCAGTATATTTTATTGATAGAAACCACAGGATTTCCTACTGGAATGAACTTGGGGAGGAGGGAGTAAGAGAAAGAAAGGAGTCAAGGTTGACAGTAGCTTTTGTCCTGGCAAATAGAAGAATGTACTGGCTATTATAACCCCACCACTGTAACACTAGTTCGGTTTGGGGAAACTTGAGGCAAATAATTTAACATGATTCTCATCTCCTACATTTGTATATATCTTTCCAAATGAGAAGATTTGAATGCTCAATTGAGAATTTTTTAAGACTTTGATGGAAAAATGCTGTATAATAATTTTTCTTGCACCTGTATATTACTTTTAAAAGTTCACTTGATCCTAATAAAATATGTATGACATAAGAAAGTTTTTACACAAAAAATCCTTGAGAAAGGAACAATACGGTATTATTACCCAGGTTTTACAAATGAAGAAACTGATGCATTGAGAAACTGTCATGAAGCTAAGAGCCAGTTCTTTTGATTTCTCCAGAGGACTTTCTATCATAAATGCTGTATCTCTGATTACATTAATCCTCATGTGTGCTACCTTCACAATAAGATAAATGATTTTTACATGGAAAGACTCTTGGATCTTAACAACTATCATCTGGAAACTATAGATTGTTATTATAAGATAATATATTACCCATTTTTTTCTTTAAATCCTATTTCCCCAACCTCCACATTAACAGTCTTTCACCTGCTACTTTTGTTTTCTATGCATTAAAGCCACAATGTGAAAGTTCACTTGAAATGCAAATGCCACTTCTTATACTAACGCTAGAATGGGGGAGTTACATAGATTGGAGCTCAGTATTTTCTCCTTTTCAACTTTCTACTTGCTATTTTAAAATGTTCTGAAAGGCAGCAAGTTTTGCTAGAAGAGAAAGTTTATAACAATTTGTATTTCCTCTACTGTGGGGCAAAGAAAACCTTAAATGTCGGTTTTATAGTGTTCTCTGCTCTCAAGGGAATTTAGGTATGCAGAGCTTTGGCCGAGATAGGAAAGGAACAGCTCAGAGGTGGGGACCGCTACTTAAAATGTTCCTTTGTTTAATTTTTTTCCTGTTATTGTATATCAAACGTTGATACCATCCTGACTTTCCATTCCAAAGGCACACTCCCGCTCAGGTGCCAATTGTGGCGACAGCTCAGATGAGGGGCATATGTACATAGTTACGGGTAGTTACGGGGCTCAGAGAGAAAGAGGTCGGGGAGGGTTTCACGAAGAAGGTTTCATTATGAGATTAGGATGGCTGCCTTGTTAGGGTAGGCTGGAATTCTTTGTCACCTTTGGGTGAAGGGTATCCGGTTGGGAAATTCAACCATGGAGATTTCCAGGTTTGCTACAAATGAGCATAAAGCTGCATACTAGCAACCCAAGAACTGAGTGGAAACGCAGAAGCCATGGATTCTAAACTCAGTCTGTGTTCACTTGCTTTGTAAGCTGGGCACACTTTCTTTAAATTCCCTTCTCCTCAATTTCTCATCTAATGAGTGGGTGTGCCATAGTGACAGGTATTATGTAAATACAGAGATACCATCATTTCTTGAAAAATAAATGATGCTTTATGTATACACCGGGGCCCTCTTTAATGTAGAGCAGGGAGTGAATCGGAACTCATGAGTCTCAGGGAAAATTATTGAAAATATTCTGAATATGTTCTTAAAAAGCAGTTTAGCTTTTGATACATTACCCAAATGCTGTGCAGAGCCAGTGCTATCTCTTTAATGGCAGAATTGGGAAGATCCTTTATATTTTCCTCTATGATGCATCCCTCTGAAGTGATGGACTTCTGGCCACTTGTAGTACGTTGAACAGCAAATCCCACCATTAACTTGCGAGATTCATTTCCCATACTGCTCCCTATACCACCTCTTCTCCCCTCCCACACACACTCCCAAAACCTCCTCACGTGGGTCATTTGCCTAACCTACATACACACTATGATCTGAGGGATGCCAAAATGCTTCACGCTGCCACATATATGTGCCCTTAAACTTTTCTCCTGATATGACATTGAAACCTGTTATTAAAATGGAAAGAAGAGTCAGACCCACTCCATTGTTAACTAATAGCTTCAGATTAGTGTTAAAAGTGTGGGCACTCAGTTTAAATGTCAGTTCTGTCTCTCACTAACTTTATGACATCTCTCCGCCTGGATTTCATCTTCTGTAAAATGGTGACAGTAACAGTACGGGCTTCCTCGGGTTGCCACGTGAAGAAGTAAAAGTGATGGCACTGCAAATTGCTTAAAATATTACCTGATACAAAATAAATGCAGCTTCTATGACTATTATTGGTTAGCCAATCTCCAGGAAGGGCCACAAAAAATGGGACAGAAGTAGACAAACTATAATGGTGAAGAGAGATAGAGCAAACCACATATTTGTGCTGACCATTTATGAGTATATTAATTTTTATTCTACTCCTGCTGATGGTAAATTTTAAGGGTTTGCAAGAACTCACTTATCCTGTAGACCAGCAATTTTCAACCAGTGTGCCACAAGAATTTTTAAAACATGCCATACCTGACTATTTAGTCAAGGGCACTTAACCTCTTTTCCCTTAGATTGTCAAATAAAAAAATGATAACTTTTGCCCTGGCTGGGTGACTCAGTTGGTTGAAATGTTGTCCCATGCACCAAAAGGTTGTGTTTTAATTTCTGGTTGAGGCCCATACAAGAGGCAACCAATCAATGTTTCTCTTTCTCTCTCTCTCTTTCCTTTCTTTCTACAAAAGCAATTAAAAACATATTTCTAGGTGAGGATTAAAAAAATGATAACAGCCAACACAACAATAGCTGTCAGGTGTAAGTGTCCTATTTTGAATCATAAATACATAGGTCATATAACAGAGTCAGTTGCATTTTACTGGTCACATTGCATAATACAGTTGTACCTGATTGGTTAATTCCTGGTACCAGAAATCCTTGTACACAAATATCTATATAGGCACCTGATTTTTCTACAAGTGGAGCAAAAAAAAGTAGGTAATTATGAGTTTTTTCTGTTAATCAATCAAAATTATACCTATTTTGCCATATCAGTAAAAATATTTTTTTGATGTGCTGCAGAATTTTAGTAGTTAGTTTATGTGTGCCATGAGGTGAAGGTTGAAAATTGCTGGTGTAAATAGACCGGTCTAATCACTCTGTTGCCAATGCCTGGAGTGACCTCTAGTGGTACTGAATTTTTCATACTAAAAAAAAAAAAAGGCTCCCCAATAAAAGGCATCATCTGTAACTATTTCACTTGTAAATTCAAAATTCAGAAGGTAATCAAATGGAAACTAATGTAATGTTTAATGGAACTGACTGATTTCATGATGAAATCTTTACCTCCACAGAATAGTTTTAATAATCCCTTTTGAATATCACTACACCTTCACATCCATTTGGGTTTCTGTTCGTTATAGCCGAGCCATGGAAGTCATTCATTTACAGTCAGTTAAAATGTGTTGAATGTTCCCCATGTAGCAGACACTGTGATAGACAGAAAGGGACATATAAATATGAAACTTTGCCAGCCCCCTGCCCTCAAGGAGCTCTTATCCAGTGTGGGCACTGGAGGAAAGTTTGAGGAGGTAGAAAAACACTAAAAAAAGTATCTATTTCTTAAAACACATTAAAATAGATGTCAGTACAAAGAATTATCGATGTTTTCTGGCTTAGTAGATAACCTTTCTTTTTCTGATAGGAGAAGAAACAGACCCCCGTTGAATAAAGCAGAGTAAAGGGCGTATATCCATTGGAAACAAGAGAATTTTCTCCCATGGGCTGGAAAGTATTGGCTTAGAGCAGAGCCATGTTAAAAGAAAAAAAGTACTTTGCTATTGTTTAAAAAAATATCAATGTTAAACAAAACAAAATTCAAACTTTAAAAATATTTAATTTAAAAAAAATTTTTCTTTATTCAGCAACCATATCTCACTTATTTTCTGGATAATTATACTTTCAAAGAAACTTACTTCTTACTTCTATAAAAGTAGTGTTTTAAATAGGCAAGTGAAAATGATAATTTTATACCTTTATGTAACTTTTATATAATAAGATCACACGTCAGAAAAATACCTTGTCAGATCCTATTTTATCTTGTAGAATATTGGTAACACACGTCTAGTTTGTCTAAAGAAGTGAGATTCCCAAACACAATGTTAATGCTCTGAAATGATGCCCCTACTTTAATTGTTTTGATTTAATGGCTATAGTAAGGTAAAAATATTTTCAGCTATCCATGCAAAGTATGATTGCCTCATATTTCTCCACTTATTCTTTCTGAAGATTTTAGTGATATCTTAGTGACAAGCTAATGGCTTTATCACAAAGAGCTACTCAGACCTGGCAGAAATTTAGAAATTCCTCAGGCTTAATTCAATCTAAAGGTCACAAAATGAATTCACAAAGCTTCAAGTTCCCCTTTGTAACAAATTTATCTGGTAATATGGACAGGATTCACTCCAGATACAATGTCAGTGGAATATGCCTGAAATATTGGAGTCCAAAATTAGGAATTTTGCTCCATTTCTTTTTTTAGGGTTTCTACTTAGTGTCATTTATGTTCATTTTTATATCTGGGGTATATAGAAATAGTCCTACAGGAACACACAAACATATTTTTTTAATTATTGATTTATTTTTACTTTTCTTTATTCTTTTGTTATTGTATTTATTTTTTATTCTTTACAATTTATGACATACCATGATTATTCTTAGCTAGTCCTTAGTTTAAATAAGCTTTAATATACTCTACCTTTTAAAGATGTTCACTTCTCCAAGGTTGACTGGGTCCAATTAAGAGCTAGAATAGGATGGAACAAACAGTTCGTAAAGATATATTACAGGAAAGATATAGAGGGGAAAAAACAGCTCGCAAATTAGAATGTTGTCTGCAGCTGTAGAGTCTGAGATTCCTCATTGTCAATTTTATTGATTCAATTTTTTGTTTTACATTTAAAACTATCACGACAATCTAACAGTCTTTATGGGCAATGAATATTCCTAGCCAACAACTGAGTGGTGATCTGCACACAGTTCAACAGTTTATACTCTTGTAAACATTTGTACTAATCATTGGGCTGAGACTAAATTTATTTTCTATTTTATTTTCAATTATCTGAATTTAAATATTACCATAAACACACATGTAACAAAAAAAGAGAGATTAGTTGCCAACACAGATTAAAGATAATGTATCATGATAATGGGAAAAGCTATGACACCTATGTATTTATTTTTTTACTCCAGAGAAATAATAGAACTGGATATGGTCTTTATTATAAAAGTGTTGGGGCTTATTGGGTGTGTAATGCTGTTCTGTGCAGTTAAAAATGAAGTAGATGTAGTTTCCAGAAGCTTCAAAAATATTGAAAGATACAATTATAATTATGCTTTTGAAACTTTGCAGACAAGTGTGTTCCTTCGTGCCATTCAGTTGTATCCATACGGCATTCGCATCGCCCCCCTTTGAGCATCCAGAACAGGACTGAGCTTCTTTGTCTCCTGGCTAATGGTTTAATCAGCAGTCTACGCCCACCTCGGGTCCAGCATATAGTGTCATCCACAAAATCAGACTTGGTGACTGAAGGGCAAACCTGACCCTCCTCACCAGAGAGCACACAACGCAAGAGCCAGCACGTGCAGGGACATAATAATGGTTTCCACGTTGATCTGACAGTGCCATCACATGCGATTAAACTCTCATTAATACAAGTCTCACAATAGGAATGGGTTTGGGGGGAAGGTGGAAACAGGTCCAGTGTCAAATTACATTAGAAAACCATCTTACATGTTTCTAAGCATCTGGGTTTCAAAGCTCATTAAGTCAATTACAAGAATATCTGTGTCTCCTGCCCCACCTATTACATAAGTTTAGTTAACACAATCACAAAAGTTTTGGTAGAATTTTAGGGGAATTTACATTGAATTAAGTTTGCCATTTTCAGGGATACTTTTGGATAGTAAGTCTTAGTATAAGGGAAATTTCTTCTTTTTCTACAAAATTTTAGACTTTCTCCACTTAAGTATTCCACTTATATCCAGCTACTATTGGACTGTGTATTACTTCTGAAAGTCTAGGTGTAACTAGGATGTGACAAAGTGTTTGACATCCACTTTTCTTTCTGAGCGTGTTCTACTTATAGCTGTTCTGAAGAACAGATTTCATTTTGGGAAGTGAACACAGTGCTGTTATGTAAAGTCTGATTGATGGGAGTTAAGGTGGGCAGAAGTTATCCAAATCCAAAGACAAGTGTTTGAAGGGGAAGGAATGTATTATCACTAAAGAGGTAGGAGGTCGGAGTTGTCTCTCTGACTAGATGGTAGGTTGGAAGCGTCAGCCTCCATCTACATCCCAAGTACTGGGCCCGGTGTTCCCAGGAACTTACTTGCTCTGCTGTGTTTACCTCCTCAGACATAGTAGCGCCACTTGTCAGAAGAAGCAATCTAGTCACAAGCAAATACCTGTTTTGGTCATTTCTTCATATAGCTCACTATATGAAAACATTAGAACACTCAAAGGAATGACTGCAGCATCTCAGAGTCAAAAATGAGTGAAGACAAACGTGAGAGAGAGAACGTATGCAGCCTCACTGTTCTATTCACTCTAAGATCCCTCTCCCTTCTTATCCATCCGTTTCCGTCTTGCTGATTCTCTCACACTTCTTACCAATTCTCAGCCTCCCTCACACATTGGTACAGATACTCACACAGTTGTCTCTGCTCTTCTCTTCTGCAAGAAATACCGTCTTTTTTGGACCATAAGATGCACCTAGGTTTTAGAGGAGGAAAATAGAAAACAAAATTTTTGAAGCAAAAAAATGTGGTAAAATATTTAATAACATAAATAACATTCAGACTATAATTCAGTTACATTGGGACTATAAGACGCACCCCCCTCTTCCTCCAAAATTTGGAAGGGAAAGGTGCATCTTATAGTCCAAAATATATGGTACATGCCACAGAATCACTCTGCTGAGAGCAGAGTAACCATTGACTTATTTAAAAATCTACAGTTGTCTTCTTTATCCAATTATCTATCAAAGGACACTTAGGTTGTTTCCCTGTCTTGGCCACCATGAATAATGTTGCAGTGAACATAGGGGTGCATATATCTTGGTTAGTAAATGTTTTTAAAATTTTGGGTGGGCACCCAGAGGAGGAATAGCTAGGTCATAAAGAAGATATGGTACATACATAGAGTGGAATACTACTCAGCCATAAGAAAAGATGAAATACTGCCATTTGTGACAGCATGGATGGACCTTGAGAATATCATGTTTAGTGAAATAAATCAGTGAGAAAAAGTTAAGAACCATATGTTTTTACTCATACGTGGGATATAAAACTGAAAGCGACAAATGAACAAACAAAAATAAAAGCTCAGACACAGACAACAATATGGTGGTCACCAGAGAGAAGGGGAGTGGGAGGTGGTAAAGTGTAAAGGGTATCAAATACCTGGTAATGGAAGGTGATTTGACTTTGGGTGGTGGGCACACCGTGCAATATACAGATGATGTGTCACAGAACTGTACACTCGAAACCTGTATAATCTTTTTAACCGATGTCACTCCAACAAATTTAATTTGAAAAGAAATTATTTAAAAACCTACACTTGTGCATTTTATTCCGACTCTCCAAGTAAGCCAATTAGTTACCAATCTTTCTCATGCATTTCCTACATGGCTATAGGCCTAAAATACTGGAGCATAATACAGAAGATCTACAAATAGAGAAAACATAAAATTTATCCCCACTTTCATAATTCTGAATATTTTCACTTAAATTATCTCACTTATCAGGTTTAGCCTCTACCAAAAGTGAGACTACTTTTTTTATTATTATTAAATACTCAGCTATCTAAAGGAAATGTGAATTTTGAATGAAGAATTTGTTCAGACCATACTGGCTCTGTGGTGTTCCTGTGCCCAAGGACAGTTTTAACAAAGATAGCTCACTAACCCTGTGTTACTGATGAAAAAAACCTTCATTGATAAACAATACTGCAAATCACATGTAGATAAGGGGATATATACATAACAGAGGTGCTGAAGCCAGGAAGGAACACAGTTTTGTATACGTGCTGCTCGAAGTAGGCACAGAATACAAATTTTGATTTAAATATTAGGCAAAGAAAAGCTCCTTTTCTGAGCTAGTTATCTGGATATATACTTTTCTAGTGCAGAACTTGAGTTACCAACTGCTAGTATTCACAATAAGCCGGATGATAATAAAAAGTTATTCTTTGCTTTAAAAATATCTATTGACACCTACTGGACTACATAGGAAAGGCTGAGACCCTTCTGTGCACTGTCCTATCAATGTAACAGAAAGCACTGTATCGCCCAGCTGTGATAGTGACCCCACTGCTGTGCCCGCAGTAGAGTACTGAAAACAATCCTTTCTGTAAAGGATGGAAAACAAGAACCTTGAGCAGGGAAAGATTGCACATTCCAAGCATGTTAGCTAATTTCCTGCAATAGAGCGCAAAGAAAGGCCATGTGGACAGTGTGTGGTGTTGTCCTTTATCTGTAAAAAAGAAATTAAAAAAGAATCAAAAACATCACCATATCTTCTGGTATCCAGACATAAAATTCTCTCAGTTAAATGATAATTTTGAGCAACTTTGAAAAGATCATCAATATTGGATGCTATTTTAAACCACAAAAGCTTTCTCTTTGTACCTTCAGCAATCTTACATTTTAATGAAACAGACTCAAAATAGCACAACACATATTTCTAGGTCTTGATCATTAAAATTCTTTATCTGTAGACTGCTAGCCTCAAATAATCGACTTGTGAAAACAAACCAAATTAGACGGCTTCCTTGTTCTTTCTAACCATTTCTGTATTTTACTTTGTTTTGTTTTTTAAACTTCTCTTCCTACAAGCTCAACAAAAGATAGCCTAAATGAAGAAAATCCAACCACTTGCCCAGTCTTTTCAATCCAAGACTGCATAAATCTAACTAGAAGTAACCATATTCCTGTTTCACCAAAAGTGATTTAGTGACATAGTTAAACACCCCCACATGGACAGGAGCAATAGGATGGGCCAGAAAAATTTTAAACCCATAACTCGAGGTTTACCATAGAAACAACAGGAAATATCTACGAAGCTGTTTACAGTTTATCAAGCTGACTAGTATAAAGACAACATATGTGAGTTACCTTGACAATAGTTTAAACTCTGGAATTTCCTTCCATTGCAGTGAATTTTGTGGTGCCCGTGAGCCAGGGAAGCAGTGTGGTGCAGTAGGGAAAGGCGCAGACTTTGCTCATAGACGGACTGAATCCCCGAACAGCCACTTCCCAGCTGAGTGGCTTTGGAAGTTTCTTAAGGAATCTGAACTTGTTAATTGTAAAAGGGGTATAAGAATCTATATCTAATGTTAGTGTGTAAGAAACTAGAGATAATACACAAAAGTACCTAAAACACATCTTTAACCATTATTGAGAGCATTATGGGTGTTGAGCTACAGAAGACCAGATGGGAGAAAATTTTGTTGAGGACACAAGTGAAAGAGGGCTGGGATTTAGAATAAATCAAATATCTCTATGGCAAAAAGACTACTTAAGGTCCGAACAGAACAATGAGGCAGGGAAACGAGATGATAGAGACTTTGTGATTGTATGCTTTGTCCCAAACCAGAACTGCTCTGCTGCAATCTATCACATCTCAGGTCCATTTCCAAAAGGCCCTTCTAGACTAGGTGCTGGAGAGAACTTTCATTCTGCAATAATCATGCTTATAATCAGCCTTGTGAACTCCAGTGCAGCCCTAGCAAATACCAATTTTCATCACCCATTGGGCACATGCCAAGTTGGCACATTTAGAATTTCATCTATTATTCAGTCTAAAAGTACTTCATGGTACTTTTACTTGCCAGTTGTTTTGCTACTTCATGGAGTCAGGAGACTAATTATTCAGCAGAAAATATGCAGTTAAAGGTTTTTCTTTTAATCTTGGCATTATCATTATTGAGGCCAAAGTGTTGTCATCCTTTAAGCAAGAGCTGAGGTGAGGTGCCTCTCCAAATGTTTTGGCAGAATTGATGCATCTGTGAATTCAGTGCTAAGCCCTGCATGCCTCAGCACAACTATGCAGATCAGTGCTCCTGAACCCATTCTAAACACATCATTTGGATTTGCAGCAATAAGTCAGCAATTTTCAGTCTACTGCACAAGGTTTGCTGCTGGAAATATTAAGTTGATTTACTTTTATAAACATCTATTAAGTAGCTTTTCATGCAAGCCACTATATAAACATTATTTAATTTTTCATCTGTCTTGACCAAAGCTCTCAATATCTGCAAAAATTATCTGTTTTTACCTTGAAAAATATTTTTCACTGAATAAGATAGACAACATACAAAGTTTCCAAGCTCTAGGAAAGGAAAATTCAGAAACCTACCAATATTCATATTGTATGATTGAAATCAATCTTGAGTAGGAAAAGATTTCTTGAACTGGACAGGAAAAGCACTATCATAAAAGAGAAAATGAATAAATTGGACTGTATCAAAATTAAAAATGTTTTATACACTGTAGAGGACACATGGACAGAACTAAGGGGGAGGAGGGAGGCTGGGGGGGAGGTGGGGTTGGAGGGGAAGGGATGAGGGGAGGGGAGAGGATGCAAATAACTGTAATTGAACAACAATAAAGTAATTATTAAAAAAAAGAAAATGAATACACTGAGAGAAAAATATTTGTAATATGTATCTGGCCAAGGACATATATCCAGAATATATAAAGAGTTACTACAAATCACTAATTTACAAAATGCAATAAATATTTGCAAAGGGTTCAACAGACACATTCCACAAGAATATATACAAGTAGACAATAAGCACATGAAAAAAGTTTTCAACATCCTTATTCATCAGGAGATGACTGATAAATTACCACTTTACACTCACCACAATGCTAAAATTAAAATCTCTGACCACAGCAGGTATTAACAAAGATGTGGCGGATCTGGAATGCTCATCCACTGCTAATGGGAGTGTATGATGGTCAGCTACCCTGGAGAACTCTTTGACTTTCCACAATCCCCCTCCTACCTATTTACATAAGAGAATGATAATGTATGTCTAAAAAGAGACTGACTTGCACAAGAATACTCACAACACAGCTTCATTCATAATAGCCAAATACTGAAAACAGCCCAAGTGTCCTTTAACAGGAGCATGGGTCCACAAAGTGGCAGATCCATATACTAGAAAAGTATTCAGTGATAAGAAGAAAAGAACTGGTACACACAACAACCTGGGCAAATCTCAAGAGTGCCCTGCTGAAGGACAGAAGCCAGGTATAACTGTCACATGTAATATGACTCCATTTATATGAAATCTAAATTCAGACAAAACTAATCAATGGTCATGGATTCAGACAGTGGCTGAGAGTAAAACTTGAGCTGGATGGAGCAGAAAGAGTTATCTGTGCAGATGGAAATGCTTTATACTTTGTTTTGGATGAAGTTAACAAGGGTGCATGTATACAAATGTCAAAACTCAATGACTGAGAGGTCTCCACTTCTACTAATAGCCAAGTCACTTCTACCAGGTCATTCCACTGCAGACAATGACAATAAACTCTGGACAAAATCTAAAAAACAACTATCTGAAGGCATTCGATAGAGCAGAACTAAATCAAACAGATACTGGGAGGTGGATGACGTTTGCACAATGAAAACACAAATTTCACATTTGTATGACTTTTCACCTGAGGACAAGCCATAGTCTACACCATGTGAAGCAGCTAAAACTCAGATATAAATGCGCTGTGTTATTAGCTTGAAGAACAAGATAGCAGTGGTAGCGGTTGTCCACTGCAGCTGGGAGATGAGGAACTAGATAATCCCAGAAAAAAAGAGAGCATGACATTCATATATTGTGAATACACTTTATCTAAGCCTTTTGTTAGCTCCCAAACTACATATGCATGTGGCAGACTTCTAGCAGCCCAGCTAAGGCTAACGGAACTGAACTGAAATGTCAACTTCCACGCAGAGTTCACAGTTTTGCAGTTTGAGTCCAGTCAATTTATCTGTCTAACACTAAAGATCAGTATTCTTGCAGAAACAATACAGAATCCTAAGTGTCTACAACATATCATTTGTCCAGATTATAATCCGAAATTATTCAATACAATAAGACGAAACTATTATCCAACTCAAGAGAAAAGGCAATCGATGGAGACTGGTGACTCCAAAATTATTCAGATATTGGAATTAGCAGGCAAGGAATTTAAAGTAGCTATTTCAAATATATGAAAGTATATCAGAGTGCTCATAGTGAAGGAAAAGATAGGAAATAGAAGAGAAATTGAAACTAGAAAAACAAACAAATTGAAATTTTAGAACTAAAAACAAATTCTGAAATTAAAAATTCAATGATGAGCTCATCAGCATATTGGAAATTACAGAAGAATTATTGGTCTTTAAGACAAAGAAGTAAAAATTATGCAAGCTGAAGAAGAGAGAGAAAATGGGATAAAAAATAATAGCTCCTCAGGAACTCATGGAACAACATCAAGAGGTCTAACAGAATTTTTGCAGTCCTATAACAAGAAGAGAGAGACAATGAGGCCCCTTAAAAATAATTTAAATAAATAATGGCAGAAATTTTTCCATATTTGGTGACAGACAAAATCTGTAGTTTCATAAATCTCAGTCAACTCTGAGTCTAAGTGATAAAATATGGGGGCTGACTATACATGTATTTCAATATTTTTCTATGTTTGAAAATATTCATAATAACATGTTAAAATGATATAAAACATATCAAAATGAACATGGATTATATATTATATTATATCTTAATTATATCAATTTTTAAATAATCTAATTCTAGACTATATAAGGTGGATATTCAAGCTTCAAGCATTAACTGAAAAGTATAATTAATATTCAATAGCTTTATGATTTCTTTTTTTATTTTATTGTTGTTCAGTTACAGTTGTCTGCATTTACTCCCCACCACTACCCTTCCAGTCAAACCCACCTCCCTCCCTTGCTTCCACCCCACCTTGGTTTAGTCCATGTGTCCTTTACAGTTATTCCTGAAAACCTTCCCCCCATTATCCCTTCCTACTTCCCCTCTAGTTACGGTCAGATTGTTCTTAATTTCAATATCTCTGGTTACATTTTACTTGCTTGTTTGTTTTCTTGATTATGTTCTAGTTAAAAGTGAGATCATATGGTATTTGTCCCTCACTGCCTGGCTTATTTCACTTAGCATAATACTCTCCAGTATCATCCGCATTGTCATAAAGGGTAGGAGCTCCTTCTTTCTCTCTGCTGTGTAGTATTCCGTTGTGTAAATGTACCATTGTTTTTTGATCCATTCGTTTACTGATGGGCACTTAGGTTGCTTCCAGTACTTAGCTATTGTAAATTGTGCTGCTATGAACATTGGGGTGCATAAGTTCTTTTGGGTTGGTGTTTCAGGGCTCTTAGGGTATAATCCCAGCAGTGGAATTGCTGGGTCAAAAAGCAGTTCCATTTTTAGTTTTCTGAGAAAATAACATACTTTTTTTCCACAGTGTCTTCACCAGTCTGCATTTCCACCAACAGTGTACTAGGGTTCCCTTTTCTTCACATCTTCGCCAACACTTGTTTGTTGATTTGTTTATGATGGCCTTCTGACTGGTATGAAGTGGAATCTCATTGTGGTTTTAATTTGCATCTCTCTGATGGCTAGTGATGCTGAGCATCTTTTCATATGTCTCTGGACCCTCTGTAGGTCCTCCTTGGAGAAGTGTTTGTTCAAACGCTTTGCCCATTTTTATTTTGGGTTCTTTGTCTTCCTGGAGTGGAGTCATGTGAGTTCTTTATATGAGTGGAGTCATGTGAGTTCTTTATATGAGTGGAGTCATGTGAGTTCTTTGATCTTTGGAGATCAAACCCTTGTCCGAGGTATCATTGGCAAATATGTTTTCCCATATAGTTGGTTCTGTCTTCATTTTAATGTTGTTTTCTTTAGCTGTGCAGAAGCTTTTTAATTTGATGAGATCCCATTTGTTTATTCTTTCCTTTATGTCCCTTGCTTTAGGGGACATATCAATGAAGATGTTGCTGCGTGGAATGTCTGAAATTTTCCTGCCAATGTTTTCCTCTATGACATTTATGGTGTCACAACTTATATTTAAGTCTTCTACCCACCTTGAATTTATTTTTGTGTATGATGTAAGTTGGTGATCAAGTTTCATTTTTTTGCATGTAGCTGTCCAGATCTCCTAACACCATTTGTTGAAGAGGCTATTTTTGCTCCATTTTATGCTTCTTCCACCTTTGACAAATATTAATTGACCATAGAGACTTGGGTTTATTTCTGGGCTCTCTGTTCTGTTCCATTGGTCTACGTGTCTGTTCTTATGCCAGTACCATACTGTTTTCATTACAGTGGCCTTGTAATACAGTTTGATATCAGGTATTGTGACCCCTCCTTCTTTGTTCTTCTTTCTCAAACTTGCTGAAGCTATTTGAGGTCGTTTATGGTTCCATATAAATTTTTGAAATGTTTGTTCTATGTGAAATATGTCATTGGCACATTAATAGGTATTGTGTTGAATCTATAAATTGCTTTGTGTAGTATGGACATTTTGATAATGCTAATTCTTCCAATCCATGAGCATGGTACATGCTTCCATTTGTTTGTGTCTTCCTTAATTTCTTTCTTCAGTGTTGTGTAGTTTTCTGAGTACAGGTTTTTAATATCCTTGGTGTGGTTTATTCCTAGGAACTTTATTTTTCTTGTTGCTATATCAAATGGGATTTTTCCCCTGATTTCTGTTTCTAATATTTCATTGTTGGTGTACAAAAATGCCTTTGATTTCCGAATATTGACTTTGTATCCTGCTGTTTTGCCAAATTCATTTATTAGGTCAAGTAGTTTTTTGGTGGAGTCTATAGGATTTTCTATGTACACTATCATGCCATCTGCAAACACAGTTTTTCTTCCTTCTTTCCAATTTGGATGCTTTTTATTTCTTTTTCTTGACTGATTGCTGTGGCTAGGACTTCCAATATTATGTTGAATACAAGTGGTGAAAGCAGATATCCTTTTCTTGTTCCTGATCTTAGTGGGAAAGCTCTAAGTTTTTGCCCATTGAGTATGATGTAGGCTGTAGGTCTCTCATATATGGCCTTCATTACGTTGAGGAATGCTTCCTCTATTCCGACTTTGCTAAGTGTTTTTATCATAAATGAGTGCTGTACATTATCAAATGCATTTTCTTCATCTATTGTTATGATCATGTGATTTTGTCTTTGCTTTTGTCTCTGTGATGTATTATGTTTATTGATTTGCGACTATTGTTTCATCCTTCCATCCCTGGGATGAATCCCACTTGATCATGGTGTATGATCTTTTTAACGTATTGCTGGATGCGATTTGCCAATATTTTGTTGAGGATTTTAGCATCTGTGTTCATGAGAAATATTGACTTGAAGTTTTCTTTCTCTGTTATGTCTTTATCTGGTTTTGGGATTAGGATGATGCTGACTTTATAAAAAGAGTTTGGGAGTATTCAATCTTCTTGGATTTTTTGGAATAATCTGTTCAGCATAGAGGTTAGCTCATCCTTAAATGCTTTGTAGAATTCTCCTGTGAAACCATCTGGTCCAGGGATTTTGTGCATCAGGAGTTTTTTTTATTACTGCTTCAATTTCATCAGCTGTTATTGGTCTGTTCAGGCTTTCTGCTTCTTCTTCACTGAGTTTTTTGAAGATTATATTTTTCTAGAAACTTGTCCATTTTACCTAGGTTTTCAAATTTCTTGGCATATAGTTTTTCATAGTAATTTCTTATAATCCCTTGTATTTCTGTGGTGTCAGGTGTAATCTCTCCTTTTTCATTTCTGATTGTGTTTATTTAGGTCCTCTTTTTTTTTTCTTGATAAGTCTGTTTAAAGGCTTGTTGATTTTGTTTATCTTTTCAAAGAACCAGCTCCTGGATTTATTGATCCTTAGAATTATGCTTTTAGTCTCTGTGTCATTTAATTCTGCTCTAATCTTGGTTATTTCCTTCTTTCTACTTGCTCTGGGCTGTCTTTGTTGTTGTTCCTCAAGTTCTTGTAGGTGTAAGGTTAGGTTGTTTATTCAAAATGTTTCTATCTGTTTTAGGTAGGCCTGTATTGCTATGTACTTCTCTCTCAGGATTGCCTTCACTGTGTCCCATAAGTTTTGGATTGCTGTGAGTTCATTTTCATCTGTTTCCAGAAACTTTTTGATTTTTTCCTTAATCTCATTCTTGACCCATTCATTGTTTAATAGCATGCTATTCAATTTCCATGAGTTTGAGTGTTTTGGGGTTTTTTCCTTGAGGTTGGTTTCTAGTTTCAGTCCTTTGTGGTCAGAGAAAATGCTTGATATGATTTCAATTTTCTTGAATTTGTTGAGGCTTGTTTTGTGTACTATCATGTGGTCTATCTTTGAAAATGTTCCCTGTGCCTTTGAAAAGAATGTGTATTTTTCTTCTTTGGAATGAAAGGCTCTATGAACATCAGTTAAGTCCATTTGATCTATGGCATTGTTCAATGCCACAATATCTTTCTTGATATTTTGTTTGGAAGATCTATCCATTTTTGACAGCGGGGTGTTAAAATCCCCTACTATAGTGTGTTGCTGTCAATATCTTTCTTGAAGTCCTCCAAGATTTTCTTTATGTATTTGGGTGCTCCTATGTTGGGTGCATATATATTTACAATGTTTATGTCTTCTTGATGGATTCTTCCTTTTAGTATTATGAAATGATCATCTGGGACTCTTTTTATAACTCTTTTTTTGAAGTCTATTTTGTCTGATTCTAGTATTGCTACCCCAGCTTTTTTTCCCTGTCCATTTGCTTGGAATGTTTGTTTCCAGCCCTTCACTTTCAGTCTGTGTAGGTCTTTTGTTCTGAGGTGGGTCTCTTGTAGGCAGTATATGTGTGGGTCATGATTTCTTATCCATTCAGCTATTCTATGTCTTTTGATTAGAGCCTTTAATCCATTTACATTTAAGGTTATTATTGATAGGTACTTATTCATTGCCATTTTTTCGTACCCGTGTTCCTCTCTCTCTCACACTCTTTTTATTTTCCTTTTCTTAAAGCAGACCCTTTAGCATATCTTGCAGTGCTGGTTTGGTAGAGGTGTATTCTTTGGGGCTTCTTTTGTCCAGGAAGCTTCTTATTTGGCCTTCCATTTTAATTGAGAGCCTTTCTGGATAGAGTAGTCTTGGTTGCAGGCCTCTGGTTTTCATTACTTGGAATATTCCTTGCCAATCTCTTTTGGCTTGTAAAGTTTCTGTTGAGAAGTCAGCTGCCAGTCTTATTGGGGCTCCCTTGTATATTACTTTCTATTTCTTCCTTGCTGCCTTTTAAGATTCTCTCTTTGACTTGGAATTTTGCCATTTTAATCATGACGTGTCTTGAAGTGGGCCTCTTTGGGTTCCTCTTGATTGGGACACTCTATGTTTCCTGAATTTGTATGACTTTTTCTCATCAAATTAGGGAAGTTTTCCATCATTACTTTTCGAACAAGTTTTCTATCCATTGTTCTTCTTCTCCTTCTGGTATCCCTATTATATGGATATTATTCTGTTTCACATTGTCCTGCATTTCCCTTAACACCTCTTCATTCTTTCTGAGTCTTTTTTCCTCTTCTTGCTCTTTCTGGGTGTTTTTTTCTACCTTGTCCTCCAGCTGGCTGATTCGATCCTCTGCTTCATCTACCCTGATTTTGATTCCTTCTACTGTGTTCTTCAATTCAGAAATTTTATGCTTCATTTCCTCTTGGCCCTTGTTGATAGTTTCTATGTCCTTTTTCATGTTCATATAGTTTGCAGCGAGTTCATTGTAGTTTCCCTGTAGTTTTTGGTAACTCTCTGTGAGCTCATTGCACTTCCTTGTAACCATTGTTTTGAACTCAGTATCTGACAGTTGACTTGCCTTTATTTAATTTAGCATTCTTTCTGAGGCTTCCTCCTTTCCTTTCATTTGGGGATTGTTTCTTTGTCTTCTCATTGTTTGTGAAACTCTTCCTGTTAGCCTCTGTTTCTTAAATTGATCTGTTCTGACCTCCTGGGTTTGTGGTGTGAACTTCTATGGTAGGAGACCTGTGATATTCAGTAGTGCTGTCTCCTTGATCTCCTGAGTTTGCTGATCTTGGGTTGTCATTTATGTTGGCTCTCTGGATGTCTTTGGGTTTCAATTGTTTTTGGGTCTTTCTTTGGTGGGTCCTTCCCTCTAGCTGGTTACCTGAGAGTCACTCTGTCCACCACATCTTGTATTCTGTTGTGCAGATGTGAACAGGTTGTGTTGAAGCTGGTTCTTCTGTCTGTCAGAGGTTTTGTGGCTTCTCTCTTCCAATTGTTCAGTTGTTTGTTCTGGGTAATTTTTCCACCATTTAGTTGTAATTCCATATTGGTCCTGGGTGGAGGTTAGTGTGGCTTCCACTCCCTCTTTCACCTTCTTCCATTATTATCTGTTGGTGGTCCCTTTGTTGGTAGTTTCTCTTTTCCAGCAGGTATACTGGTATTCACAGCTCTCACCTACTCTGAAGACTTGGAGAGTACATGAAGGAACTGTTGAAAACTGAGACTAATCCTGTGGCATGAGGGAAGAGAGGGCAGGAGCACCTGGTTCCTCTGGCTAGGGTGGAACGGATCTCCCTCAGAAAAAGAGCCTCAGCCCTAGGACTCACGGTGAGGAGCATGTGGATGTCACTCCCAGGCAGGCTCTATGATTTCTCCTTATAGAGGTAAAGTTGGCCCATGGAAAAGGGGGAAGATGATTCATGTTATCTGATATAAGGTCTCCTTCCAAATAATCTTTAACTCATCAATCCTCCTGTCACTCAGTAAAAGCTGTTTTTACTGCTTTTACATATATACATTTGATGAAAATTTTTTTTAAAGGCACAGAAAGGAAGATGGGAAACAACACAGGCCATGCACAACTATTTCTTCTACACTCTTGTGTTGGTGATCTGTGCATTATCAGCAAGAGTGTGCATAAACAGGATACACCACAGAGCCCAATATCTCAGGACAGTATGTGGGCACTTAATGATAATACTATTCATCAGGTTAGTGTCCTAGTTTTGTAATAAATAGTTGTGTTATTGTCAGTAAACCCCTCATTTACTCAAAACTCAATTTCTTTTTTGCAACATGAATAGTTTAAGAAAAGAATTGTTCAGCCCCAATCCACACCTTTCCAGTGTGCCTCTCAGCCTCTGTCATTCCTAAGCTGCCTTAGTTATCTGGGCAGCTGGCAGGCATCAGGTTAGGATGGTGGTCACTCGGCCTCAGGTTACCATGGAGAAAGATCTTGAGAGCACCATTCTTTTCTTTTTAAAATAAAATTTAAATATACCTTATTGTTTATGCTATTATAGTTGTCCCAATTTTCTCCCTTTGTCCCTTTCCACCCAGCCCATGCCCCACTCCCACACTCAGTGCCCACCCCATTGCCCATGCCCATGGGTCATTCATACATGTTCTTTGACTAATCCCTTCACCTTCTTTCAAACAGTGCCTCCCCCCTCCTCTTCTTACCTTTTGTGACAGCATGGATGGAACTGGAGACTATTATACTAAGTGAAATAAGCCAGTCTGTGAAAGACAAATACCATATGATCTCACTTATAAGTGGACTATAGTGAGAAGAATAAACTAAGGAGCAAAATAAAACCAGAGTCATAGAAACATGGCACAGACTGACAGCTGTAAAATGGAGCACCATTCTTTTGAAAACATATAGAAAGAAAAGATTTACCACCAACAATGGCTATAAATCCATGCGGAAGAGACTCTGGAGCAATTGAAAGATTCAAAGCTTAAAAGATGAAATCACATCTGAGAAGTGAATTGGGCTAAGCCTATGGATTATAGCTGGGCCAAGGGGAAAATGCACTGCAGCTAAGCTTGAGGTCCTGAGGAAATACCTTGATGGTGGTAGAGATACCCTTATGATGCTAGGAAAGGCAGAGGAACCCAGATTTAGCATCAATATTAACTTTCTCCTAGAAGAATATGGAATCATGGTTAATAATGATGCTATTGTTAGAAAAGTATAAGTATTTCCATTCTAAAGAAGCTCTAGTTTCCAATGTACTGTTATATAGGAAAATGAGCCGAGCTACAGGGAAGGGCATGCTTGGAGTCATTGATGAAGAGAGCAGTGGAACAATGCCCAGGTCCCACCTTTGTGTACCCTTTGGTGCCACATGGAGTGTTCTGTTCACAGGCTCTGTCGGCTCTCATTTATCAGATACATTCTGGCTTTCTACACTCAAACAACTAAGGTAGGAAGCTGGCAGTGCTTGGCTTGTGTCACATATTGAGTGATCAGTATTTGGAAAAGAAGAAAACAGCAAAATAATAGATATTGTTTTCCAGTGGCTCACAACAGAAAACATCTACCTAAACCAGACTGATGCTGAGTACCCAGAGATTTCTGACTACCTGATGCTGCCCAACACAGCCACCCTGTCAGAGTGGCTTTGACTGTGTCTAAGGAGGACAATGAGAAGCCCCAGGACTTTACCACCCTCTTCAATTTGTCCATTTGCCAGCTAGATACCACCTCCCCAAGGTCATCAAGGCTTATGAAGAGCTAAACATGAAACATGAACCTCTCTGGCTCATCCAGCCTCAGTTTGAGACTCTGCTGCCTGCCCTTCAGCCAGCAGTTTTCCCTCTCAGTTTCTGGGAATTGCCACCTTCTCTGCTGGAACTGTGTGACTTAGGTGACATATTCTCCTCTCAGAAGGAACAGCTTGCTCAGATTACCAATAACTGTACTGTAGAAGATCTGGAACTCAATATCAGGAACTGGGGTGACATTCTTAGAGTAACCAATAAACTACCAAAGGACAACAAATATGCCAAACATACCTTGAGTCCTGGAGTTCAAGAAATTGAATCAGAAACATGACGTTAATACAAATGAAACTGCATTCTAGGACAATTTCTGAGGGCCGCACTTCATGAAGCATTTTCTGCTTCCTGGATCTCTCTTTGCAAATTGTCTTTCAGTTGTTCCTCAATGTCTTTATCACAATTGTCTAGCTACTCTTTCTTCGATGAGCTGTGGAAGGTGTGTGGACCTTCTATAGTGCCCGGATAGATATAAGTCTCTAACACAAAAGATCCTTATGTAAGATATGTTCCATTTTTCTCAACTAAATCTGATTGAATCTGTACCTTTATTTTTTTTTTTAAAGAAAAGAATTGCTCCCTCAAGCTCCTTTCTTGCCTAAAATTTGTTGTCATCCCTAGGTTCTTTTGAAAAGGATAATAATTCTGTATTTCTGAGAATTCTTCTGTGATGCAAGGTGAGCCAAATTTATCTGAGGCAATTTCTCTGGCCAAAGTTTAGGACCAAGTTTCAGTTGGCCCCATTCGAACCCAGCATATTTGAACATTTTCAAATAAGCATCACAAATGCTGAACAATTGTTCTTTTTTAAAAAAGGGAATTGACATTAGCAATCAGGTGGGTTTTAAAAGATATGAAAATCTCCAAAGAAAGGGTAATGTGCCGTGATTAAGTTCATACAGAACTGACATCTTCTGGGAAAGGGAAAAATCCACCTACAATAAAATGTTATGCCTGTCCCTGTTTTCAATTCCCTCCCACTCATCTACTGTTTCTGTTCAAACTTGTTATTGCTAAAGTACTTTTTTCATCATGAAAAGAGTTATAGTTCTAAAAGAGACTATTGGCACCCAAATCCAGTTGTGGTGTTAGAGGCAATTCAATTATGCTTGGTAATTTTTTTCCTGGGCTTTTAATTTTATTGCTGTTGTCAATGTTTCCAGGAGAGGGGGTGCTTTCTATTCATCATACATACAGAAACACATCACACTAATTTTTGAGTTTTTTATTTAAAGACAAAAAGCTAGATGATATCAAGCAATCATGACAAAATAAAAGCAAAAAACTACTGGTAAAAAATAATATATGTTCGATTGCTAATCAAAACATAAATGTATATATCATTGTAAGAGGCTCATCTCTTAATTCAAGTTCTTTAAATCCAGAATGCTGTTTCTAGAGTAAGTTTAAAATATAACCAAAATCTCCATTTAAAAAATATAAAACCTAGTTTAGCTGATGATCAGTTACTTAACTTTTTGAGAATTAATTATCAGTGTGGCTCTGATCTGCACTTTTCTCCCTTTCTTTCTAACTCTTCATACGTATAAATAACACCAAAGCAATATTTATTTTAGGCTATGTTGAAATCTATTTATTTTTGTAATTAGCAAACTGGGCATGCTTTTTCTGAAGCTTTGTCTCAGCAACAAGACTTGCTGGCTGGTACTAAGCTTATGTCTTTTTTATTTTTTGGTAAGAATTCTATTAATTTGTAATTATAATTCAGAAATAATTTTATATTAGGGTAGGAAAGACAAAGATTGCAGTGGTTTCCAAACTCTGCCCCTAGAAACCTCGAGTTCTATGGAGGTACATCAAGACCTGGCCCAATTCAAGTAAAATAGTCCAATTTATTGTTTCTTTAAAAAATGAAATGGATGGAAACCACAAATTTTTTCCAACTTTCTCAATTCAAAGTTCAGAAAACTAAAGTCCAAACACATGCAGCAGCCTTCTATAAGGTAGTTTCTGCTAGAGGATTTGGACAAGTGACAATAATTAGACCAGTAAATACGAGAGAGAAGAAAAGAGAGAGAGAGAGAGAGAGACTGGAAATACTACCCCGTGGTAGTACATTATTGTCTCACTTACTTTGGTGCAATTTTACTCTCACGTCCTATCTCATACCTATTTTGTCCTCATGTTTGTTCCCACGACCTTAGTTTAGGCCTCCTTTGCTCACACTGAGACTAGACTTTATCTTCCCTAGTCCAGTGTCTTTTTCCTCTAATCCATTATACATCCTACTACTAAACTTCCAACTGCCCTGAGGAGAGGCCTCCAATGACACCACTTTGTCTCCTTTAGGGCTTCCCAAGTACAGTCCTCAAACCAGCAGCACCCATGCTACCTGAGAACTTGTTAGAAATATAGCTTCTCAGACCCCATTCAGATCTGTGAATCTGATACTCTGAAGGTGAGGCCTAGTAATCTGTGTTTTAACAAGCCTTCCAGGTGATTCTGAAGCATGTTAACATCTGAGAGCCCTGATCTGTAGAATAAACTCCAAAGTCTTTGTACAAGTAGTCAAGGTTGTGCATCACCAGTTTTCAATCTATCTTCCCATATTTATCTCCTATTGCCCCAAAAAGGTAATCTATGTTCCATGTAGACTGCACCATCCTTTGACCAAAAGGTGACTAAAGTGTCCCTACTCCCAGGCCTTTGCTTATTCTATAACATTAGCTAGATGTCTCCTTGGTTCTTATTTATCTCTGTTAAAAACCCACCATCTTTCAAAGTCAACCTCAACTGCTCTTTCAAGAGGACCTCACAATATCTACATGGTGATATGACTTCTTATTCTGAATACCTACAACAGTTTGGTATCCTATATCCTCACTACATTATAATTATTTGTGTATATGTCTTGTCATGGCTACCATTGCCTTAAGCCCTTGAGGTCAAAGACTGTGTTTGTTGCATCATTTTGTCCCCCACAGTGCTTTGCACATCATGTATATTCAGGAAATATTTGGTGAGTAAAACAATGGAGATTTCCTGCAATCAAGAATCATGTCCTTCTTGGCATCAAGCACAAAATACTGCATATAACAGGTGCTTAATATGTTTATTACTTGAATGAAAACTGAAGAATAGCATTTTGATTCAAAGTTCTGGTTTCTGATTTGTGGAAATAGTCTTTGCACAATGTCTCTCCTAGATTAGTATGTTATGACCAGAGTACACACAGTTAAGAATTAAAAAGACCTCAATTCTAAACCAGCTATTAGCTAGCATATGACTTTACAGGACTTATGTTTTCTGAGTCTCAATTCCTTCATTTTGAAAATTTTTATTTATTTTATATTATGTTTTGCATTTTTTGAGATTTTTTAGACAAGATATTTTTTAAAGGTGTTTTATTCTTTAAACCTAAACTTTCATAAATTAGCACAGTACAATGAAAAGTGTTCAATCAACAGACCCTGAGAACCATTTCTGTGTTTGCCATTCTGTTAGGCAGTAGAAATAAACTTGAGTAGAGGAACCAGCTCTGTCACTAACTAGTCTTATTGTGAGTCAAGCTCCTTAACTGATTTGGGATCCAATTCTTCATGCATAAAATAAGGAGATTTTACCACATGATTTTTTTGGTGAAAGGGCAACTTCTTTCACATTCGTTCTCTCCTACTGCCCTCACACTGCTATGTATTGTAACCATTACTATCATCTTTCCTAAAAGCCTTTTGGAGAGCCCTGGCTGGTGTGGCTCAGTGGATTGAGTGCTGGCCTGGGAACGAAAGGGTCACTGGTTCAATTTCCAGCCAGGGAACATGCTTGGGTTGTGAGCCAGGTCCCCAGTAGGGGGTGCACAAGAGACAACCACACATTGATGTTTCCTTCTCTTTCTCCCTCCCTACTCCTCTCTCTAAAAATAAATAAATAGAATCTTTAAAAAAAATTTTAAAGTCTTTTGAAAAGACAGACTATTGCTTATCTTTATCCCCTATTCTATTTCATATACACACAAAATGTTTAATAAATACCTGCTGAATTTAACTGCAATGAGTACATGTTTCTTTTCAACCCATTGTAAAATTCAATAACTCAGTGAAAACATGCATGACTCTACAGTTTCCTATCAGAACTTTTACATGTAGAAAACCCTGCAAGGAAACCACCTGAGAGTCTGCTGTTCCACTGAAAAATATTGAGGTCTGTATAAGGATGGTAGTCCCACATTTGACTTAGAGCTTTTAAGCTGACACTTTCTCACAACAGAGTAAATTGGTAGTGGTAAGGTTGAAGAAACGTAATGACTAAAATAACACCAGGTGACAACAGCAACAACAAAAGTAGGATAATTTTGAAAATCAAAAGGCAGAAAGGCTACACTCAAAAGTCTATATTAAGGATGGTTGTCTTAGAATATTCTTGAATCTTAACATATCTTTTTCTGGGGATAACAATATGGTAAGATATGTACCACACTGTGATGAAATTGACCACATGTAAGAGGAGATGTCCCTTGGTAGAGAAGTTCTGTTTCTTAGGTCATGCCTCAAGAAGGAAACCCATCATTCTGTTATCTGAATACTCCAGTGGGATTTTTTCCAATCAAATTCTAGGAAAGGTGTTATTTCATCTCCTGGAATCACATAAGAGGGAAGATATCATTTCCAATCCTGGGGTGGGAAGAGTGAGATAGGGTGGGCATGAAGTCTCACCAGACAACTTCTCATCAAAATATAGATGTTAGTCTTGATAGTTAAATATCCCCACATCTCCCCCCAGATCATAGAATGAAAACAAAAGAAATAGAAAAGGAAAACAAATGACCACTTGGAACATTTTTATTATAGTGAGACAATTTCGACTTTGAAGCTGTGGCAGACTAAGGCAAAAAGTGCCCTAACTAAACATCAATGGAAATCTCCTGGGCCATCTTCCATTGCAGGAACAATAGAGGGAGCATTGCCTCAAGGCTGGCGCAGCAAGAATTTCAAGGCCCAGAAACTGGTCTTCAGACCTGGATTATGTAATTTGCCAAGTGGACAAATTATTAACTTATTTAGTGGTATGAGTTGTTTCTGGGTACTGACAGAGCTGAGGGGATGAAAATCAGGAAAATCATCAATCCCCATTCCTCTAGCCTACAAGTGCTGCATTCCAAGTAAGTTATGGAAGCCTCTAAGCTTAGGATGGAGATAGAAGAAAGAAAAGCCATTTGCATCTTCATCTCCTATAAGTCCTTTGCATTTCTTATTAGCTGTTTTGAATTAACCCATGTAGAGGAAATTTTGAACTCTTTCTAGCTTGTCATACTTACCATCCTTGAAATGAAACTAGACTCAGTGGCTTAGTCTTACTCAGAACTCAGGCTCCTCAATAGACCGTAGATTGACATATCTGGCCCATTACAGACTGAGTTGGTGTGGTGGATTGTATTTCTGTTTTCAGATAGTCCCTGCCCATCCTTTGGGAGAATTAAACTTCCCAATATCACTGACACGAGGCTTGGCTGTGCGTCTTGCTTTGGCTTGTGGAATGTGAGCAGATGTGATGCTCTGAGCAGGACTTTTAAGAGCCAGTATAGTTCTGCCAACTCTTGTGTCCTTCGGTTGAGAACAATGGGTCCAAAGTTGGCCCTACTCCTCCATAAGGAAGAGATTGCAATAGAGAAGAATTTGAGCAATAACTTTTTGTGATTATAAGCCTTTAAGTAGAGTGGTCATTTGGTGTCATAGTATAGCTTAGCCCAAGTGGACTGATACAGTCATGCCAGGTCACAGAAATTCTTAGCTGTAGGAAAAGCATGCCAGACTTCTTACTTTCAAGTAACAGCTGGTACGTTTCAAGTACAAAGCTGCTTCATCCAACATGTTTTAACCATGATGGAATTTTCCTTGTATTTTGTGCTGTTGGTTCAAATGGCCTCATCTTTTCTAGGAGGGTCGTGATTGAGAACCATACACACCTTCTTTCTCCTCGCTATTAAACTTCACTTGACCTAGATTCATTAATAATGAATTTCTCCTGGGGTCAACATCTGAAAATGTGCCACTAATCCTGAAACGTACTACTATAATCTAAGTTTTATAAGCTCAGATTGTCATTGTCTGCAAGCTGTCTAGAATAAAACAACAGACAAAAGCAACATTATTTTTACCTTTATCAGCACTCAAAGAAGATGTAGCCTGGTAGAAGCCAAATTATTGCCCAGCTAATAATATTGAATGCTCTCTATATCCTGAACAGGTGAAAAGCTGTTATCTCAGATATACAGGCAAGAATGCAGATTTTCTGTCTTGAGACATGATAGAAAAAGGTTTTCTACTCTTCACAATTTCACCTTAAATTTTGAAGATGTAATTTTCCCATGAATTATTGTATGAATTATTTTTTTTCTACTGCAAAATTTAAATTCACCCTTCTTCCAAATTGGAACCAGCCTGTCTTCATCAATAGGATCTTATACCATTTTGCTTTCCTCCTGTCCTTTCTTATTTTTATTTAAAATTTTATTTTTTCCATTTTTTAGCCTGATTTCTAATCCTTACATTTATTATTTCTCCTCCTTCTATCCTCTCAAATCACTTTTCTTCCCTTTAGATATATCATAATCTTTTTTCTTTTTTCTTTCTTCGAACATACTTATTATCTTTCCACCTTTATTAATCTTTGCTCATTTGTCATGGTCATTACTGTGGTGAATGTTTTTCTTCAATTTTGTTCTTATTTTTTCACTATTTTGTTATTTTATTTCAGACCTCATATTATACTCTTCCTTTTTCTTACTCCATTTTGCCTTATTCTCTTCTTTTTTTATTTATGTTGTAAATTTTATTTTCTCCCCTTCTTCTCCATGTTTCTATTCTCTACTTTTATTATTTTTCCTCCCTCTATCCTCTCAAAATAATTTTTCTTACCATTAGTCGTCTTATATACATTTTTCCTTTCTTATAATATTCTTATTTTCTATCCACTTTTATTAATCTTTGCTCATTTGTTGTTGATATTGCAATTGTGTTTGGGGGCCATTTTTGCTGGTATGGTTTTTGTTTACTGAGTTGTTTTGTTTTATTTTGGCAGCACCTGTACAACATCACACAAGCCATGGCGGGGTTGTGACATACAAGGGAGTTCCAATAAGTCTAGCAGCTGATTTCTCAACAGAAGCATTATAAGGCAGAAGGGACTGGGACAAAATTTTCCAAGTAATGAAAAGCAAAGAATACATTTCCACCAAAGCGGCATTGCAAGAGACGCTAAAGGGACTGGTTTAAGAACAAGAAGAACTCGAGAGAGAGAGAGGAACATGGGTACAAAGGGGAAAAAATGGCAATGAATAAATGTCTGTCAATAATATCCTTAAATTTAAAAGGATTAAATACTCCAATCAAAAGACATAAGATAGCGGAGTAGATAAGAAAACAACACCCACATATATGTTGTCTACAAGAGACCCAGCTCAGAACAAAATATCTACACAGAGTGAAAGTGAAGGGATGGAAAAAATATTCCAAACAAACAAGCATTAAAAAAAATAAAGCTGGAGTAGCTATACTTATATCAGACAAAATGGACTTCAAAACAAAGGCTATAACAAGAGACAAAGAAGGTCACTGCACAACATTAAGGGAACAAGAGGATATAACTGTAGTAAACATATATGCAGCCAACATAGGAGCATCTAAATATATAAGGAAAAATCTTGGAGGACTTTAAGAAAGAGATTGGCAGCAATACAGTCAGCACAGGGAATTTTAACACCCTAATGTCGACAATGGATGGATAACCCAAACAAAAAAACCAACATGGATATATGGCATTGAATGACACTCTAGACCGAATACACTTAATTGATATTTACCAAGCATTTAGCCCCAAAGAAGCAAAATATACATTCTTTTCAAATGCATATAGATCATTTTCATAAACCAAATGGTAGGACACAAAACAAGCCTCAACAAATTCAAGAAAATTGAAACCAAATCTGCATCTACTCAGATCACAATGGCTTGAAACTAAAAACCAACCTTAAGGAAAAAATGCAAAACTTTCAAATACATGGATGGAGATTGAATAATATGTTATTAAATAATGAATGGGTTAACAATGAGATCAAGGAAGAAATCAAAAGGGATCTGGAAACAAATGAAAATGAACATACTACAACCCTAAACCTATCGGACACAGTGAAGGCAGTCCTGAGAGGAAATTTCATAGCAATACAGATCTACCTGAAGATAGAAAAATCTCAAATAAACAGCCTAACCCTACATGTAAAAGAACTAGAGGAAGAACAAAAACCAAAGCCAAGAGGATAGAGAGGAAGGAAATAATCAAGATCAGAGAAGAATTAAATAACATAGAGACTAAAATAAATCAAAAGAATCAATGAATTCAGGAGCTGCTTCTTTGAAAAGATAAATAAAATTGACAAACTTTTAACCAGGATTATCAGAAAAAGAGATGGGGGAGACCCAAGTAAATAAAATCAGGAATGAAAGAGAAATATCAACCGATACCACAGAAATACAAAGGATTGTAAGAAATCACTATGAACAACTATATGCCAACAAATTTGACAACCTGGGTGAAATGCATAAATTTGTAGAAACATACAGTCTTCCAAAACTAAATCAAGAAGAAGCAGAAAGCCTGAATAGACCAATAACAATAGCAAAATTGAAGCAGTAATCAAAAAAACACCAACACACAAAAGCCTTGGACTACGTGGCTTCACAGGCAAATTTTACCAAAAATTAAAAAAAAAAAATTCCTACCCTTCTCAAACTATTCCAAAAATTTTAAGAAGTGGGAAGACTCCCAAACTCTTATTATAAAGCCAGTATTATCCTAATTCCAAAATCAGATAAAGACACAGAAAACAGTAAATTGCAAGCAAATATATCTGATGAACATAGATGCTAAACTCCTCAACCAAATATTGGCAATCTGGATCCAGAAATTCATCAAAAAGATCATCATACATCATGATCATCTGTGATTTATCCCAGGGATGCAAGGATAGTACAATATCTTCAAATCAATTAACATAATACACCACATAAATAAAATGAAGACCAAAAATCACATGATCACATCAAAAGATCTGAAAAAGCATTGGATAAAATCCATCACCTATTTATAATAAAAACACTCAGCAAAGTGAGAATAGAGGCAGCATACCTCAACATAATAATAGCCATATACAAGAAACCTACCGCCACCATCATACTCAACAGGCAAAAACCAAAATCTTTCCCACTAAGATCAGGAGCAATGCAATGGTGTCTGCTTTCACTACTTTTATTTAACATAGTATTGGAAGTTCTAGCCATAGTGATCAGACGAGAAAAAGAAATAAAAGGCATCCAAATTGCAGATGACATAATAATGTACATAGAAAACCCTAAGTCTTCACAAAAAAAAAAATTGACTTACTTAATAAGTGAATTTGGTAAAATAGTGGGATACAAAGTCAATATTAAGAAAATGATTGCCTTTTTGTACAACAACAATGAATTGTCAGATACAGAAACTAAGAAAATATCCCATTCACTATAGCAACAATAAAAATAAAGTACCTTGGAATAAATTTAACAAAGGAGGTAAAAGACCTATACTCAGAAAACTATAGAACAGTGAAGAAAGAAATTGAGGAAGATGCAGATAAATGGAAACATATACCATGTTCATGGACTGGAAGAATTAACATCATTAAAATGTCCATACTCCCCAAAACAATGTATAGATTTAATACAATTCTTATTAAAATACCAATGGTATGTTTCACAGATCTAGAAAAAATAGTCCAAAAACTTACATGGAACCAAAAAAAGACCCCACTAGCCACAGCAATCTTGAGAAAGAAAAAAGTAGGATAGGTCACAGTACCTGATATCAAACTATACTATAAGGCCACTGGAATCATAACAGTTTGGTACTAGCATAAGAACAGAAAAATAGATCAGTGGGACAGAATAGAGAGCCCAGAAATAAACCCATATCTCTATGGTCAAGTAATATTTGACAAAGTGTGCAGGGGCATACAATGGAGCAACAATAGCCTCTTCAATAAATGGTGTAGGGAGAACAGGACCGGTACATGAAAGAAAATGAAAATAGGCCATAAACTTACACCATACACCAGAATAAATTAAAAATGGATAAAAGACTTAAATATAAGTCATGACACCATAAAAATCCTAGAGGAAAATATAAGCAATAAAATTTCAGATATCCCATGTAGCAATATTTTTGCTGATATATCTCCTAGGGCAAGGGAAATAAAGGAAAAAGTAAACAAATGGGACTATATCAAACTAAAAAGCTTCTGTACAGCTAAAGAAACCATTGTCAAAATGAAAAGGGAACCAACTGTATGGGAGAACATATTCACCAATGATACATTGGACAAGGCTTTAATCTCCAAAATATGTAAAGAACTCATATGACTCAACACCAGGAAGACAAACAATCAAATTAAAAAATGGGCAAAGGACCTGAATAGATACTTCTCCAAGGAGAACATACAGAGGGTCCAGAGATTTATGAAAAAATGCTCAACATTACTAGCTATCAAAGAAATGCAAATTAAAACCACAATGAGATATCACCTCACGCTGGTCACAGTGGCTATCATTAATAAATTAACAAACAGTAAGTGTTGGCAAGAATGTGGGGACGGAAAGGGAACCCTAGTGCATTGTTGGTGGGCATGCAGACTGATGCAGCCACTGTGAAAAACAGTATGGAATTTCCTCAAAAAATTAAAAATGGAACTGCCTTTTGACCCAGCTATTTTGCTGCTGGGAATATATCTTAAGAATCCCAAAACACCAGTTCAAAAGAACTCATGCACCCCTATGTTCATAGCAGTGCTATTTACAATAGTCAAGTTGTGGAAACATCCTAAGTTCCCATCAGTAGATGAGTGGATTTAAAAACTGTGGTACATTTATACAACTGAATAGTACACAGCAGAAAGAAGGAATTCCTACCTTTTGCAACAGCATGGTTGGAACTGGTATTATTTTGTTATGGTAATTGAAGTTAGCATGATTATTATGCTGATTTAAATAAACCAGTCACTGAAAGACAAATACCATATGATCTCACCTATAATAGGAATCTAATGAACAAAATAAACCAACAAGCAAAATAGAACCAGAGACATGGCAACTTGGAACAGAATGAAAGCTGTCAGGGAGCCGGGGGAAGGGGGCATGGTAGAAAGACGGAGAAAGGATTAGTCAAAGAACATGTATGAATGATCCATGGACATGAAAAAACAGTGTGGGGACTGACTTTAGGAGCCAGGGGTAGGCTGGGTGAAGGAGGGAAAAGGGGGGAAAATTAGGCCAACTGTAATAGAATAAACAATAATAATATATAATTACATGGAAAATTCAAGTAATAAACAATTCATAAGTTTAAAAAACAATAAAGAGTAAAAAATATTGATCTAGTCTATACCTCAAACTTAGCAACACATTCTGTGGTTCAGGAATTTGGGCATGGCTTAGCTGGCTGTTCTGTTTCATAGTTTCTTACCAGGCTTCAGAGGATTAGCCCAAGGTCTATAGTCTTATCTGAAGATTTGACTGGGAAAGTGTCTGCTTCTACACTCACTCAGTTATTAGTGAAAGCATTTGGTTTCCCACCAGCTGTTATAAAGGGCCCCAGTTCCTCATTCATTGTTGGCCCGAGGCCACCATCATTTTCTTGCTGCATGGTCCTCTCCAGTGTGGTAGTTTGTTTCATCAAAGCCAAGAAAGCAAGACAAGACAGAATGACAATCTTGTGTAACTTAGTCCCAGGAATGCTATCTATTTTTTACATTGCCATATTCTACTGGTTAGAAGCAAGTTACTCAAGGAGAGGGGATTTCACAAGGCCACGAATACCAGGAAGTGGGGATAACTGCAAGCCATCTTAGAGGATGCCCACAAAGATACTCAAAATAAGTTTTTAGTTTTTCAGATTGAATTCAATTTTAGAGGCTGGCCTAAAAATGTGATAGAATTCTATTGGGAGGATGAAGGGAGCAGAAAAGAAACATAAGATAATTAAAACTCCTCATCTACCATGTAGGAAATAAACTTTATCTGGCAAAGATCAAGCAAAGGATAGTAACACAAGCATACTACTTAGGAATATGAAAGTAAGTATCAAGGGAATCTCAAAAAGTTGACACTGATTGCCTCTGGGAGAAGATGGAGCAAGAGATTGCTGCATTATCTTCCTAAATAACGTAAACTGAAGATATATTTCTCAAATGAATCTAAATGAATTAAAATTTGAATGTTAAAGGAACACTTTAATGTTGACCACTTTAATTGGATTTCAGAGTTTAAAAACAGCCTTCTTATTACTCTTGTCATTTTGACTTTTTTTATGTCAGTTCCATTGATTTTTACCTTCCAAAAAGTAAAAAATATTGTCAGTGGAAACAACTGAAGTGCCCTCTGTTAGATGACTGGATAAAGAAGATGTGGTACATATATACAATGGAACACTGCTCAGACATGAGAAGAGATAAAATACTGTCATTTGCGACAACATGGATGCACCCTGGGAATACCATGCTAAGTGAAATAAGTTAGACAGAAAAAGTTAAGAACCATATGGTTTCACTCATATGTGGGATACAAAACTGAAAGTAACAAATGAACAAACAAGAAAAACAAAGAAACAAAAGCCACAGACAACAGCATGGTGGTTACCAGGGGGACGCAGGGTGGGGGAGTAATAAAGGGTAAGGAGGGTCAAATGTATGATGACAGAAGAATTTGACCTTGTGTGGTAGGCACACAAAGCACTATACAGATGATATATTATAGAAATGACCCTTGAAACTATATAATTTTTTAACCACTGTCATCCTAATAAATTTAATTTAAAAATATTTTCAGATACTCATTGTTATTTCCAGAGTTGGGTTTTTTTTTTTTGGCTCATTACAACAGACTGTTTAAATTTTACATTCGTGAGTGTGTGTGTGTCTAAAGAGAGAGATGTTTTGTAAAGATTAAAGAGATTTAAGATTATTTTGTAACTTTTTGTTATTAAATGACTGGATGTCATTTTTGTTACCATTGTATGTTAGCCCTCTGCAGATTATCTCTTAAATTGCACTAGGTTATCAAAAAGCACTGAGTAGGACCTGGCTGGCATGGCTCAGTGGGTTGAGCCCCAAAACATCACCAGTTCAATTCCTGGTCGGGGCACATGCCTAGGTTGTGGGCCAGATCCCTGCTTGGGGGAGTGCAAGAGGCAACTGATTGAGCACATCAGTATTTCTCTTCTTCTTTCTCCCTCCCTTCCCTTCTCTTTAGTAAATAAACAAAGTCTTTCAAAAACATTTTTAAAAATTAAAAAAGCACTTGCTGGGAGGTCAAGAGGATACAGGAGTGATAAATGGTAAAGGAAAAAATACAAATAAAAATAAAATAAATAAAAAATCACTAGCATTATGCTTCCTCAGGGTGTCCCAGAGTGTGCTGTAGAAACACCCTTTACGATGATTCTACACAGTAAATCATAGTGACCTTAAAATGAATAGTTCTGCAGAGGAAAAGGTAACTGGGAACATGTGTTGCCTATATGTGATGGCACCTGTACTTGCTTACATAAAGTATTATGTTTTTTTATTGGGAATTATAGCATTCATGAGGAAATGACAGAAAGCCAAAGAATACTGTGCACTGCAGTCTAGACTGAGAGTCTGAAGTCACATCCTGTCCTGGCAGCTCTGAAGCTCTGTTGCTTTGGCCCAGATGAGCTTCCAAGCCCAAAGTCCTGTGAGACCTCTCGCTGATGTGACTTTCTTTTAACCATCAGTGATATCATTGCCGAAAACTTCTAGGATTGTGCCAGAAGGATGTTAATTAGATTGACTGAATATTTAATCAAGTTCCTACTCCTAACTGCTATGAGTGCCTCTTTTGTTCTCTTTCATATCTTACACCTCCGAGGAATTGTACCTACCCTCTTAAAGATAGTTACTCCATGTTCCACTGTATTCATGAAATATTATTTTTCTGTAACATAAAAGATTTTCCTCAGATTACAAAAATGCAGGTTTGCAAATCCAATTTCTATCTGTATATCTTAGAAAGTAAAAGAAAAGAGTCTATTTAACAAGCCAACCTAATGTTTCTATAGGCATAGACACCAACATAGTTCTTTTTGTAGTCACCCGTTTTTTATAAAGATGAGAAGGATACAATTTTTTCTTTTTTCTGATATAGCTTTTAATTCTTTATAAAGGCAACTGAGAGATTATTTTTATTTGATATGTTGATCTTCATTTTTTTTATTTTTTTGTTTCAGTTTTCTCAACTCAGCTGATGGACTACTTTTGGATTTAGGCTTAAATTTTAACAAAAACTAACTCTGGACCACTATTATATTGCATACTTTGAGTACCTGCAATGAAAGCTGACCTTTGAGATACGGGCAAAACCACCTTATGTACAAGAAAGCAGAAGTGAAGTTCTTAGCTCAAGGCCATATGACTTGTTAGTTCCAGAATTGGGAGGATGCTCCCATCTCCTGGCAGATATCTAGTCAATGCTTTCTTCTCCCCCCATTTCTTCTGGTAGAAAAATAGGTGTGGGGCTTGTTTTGCTTTGCTTTGCTTTTGGATTTATAAATATAGCCTTTCAAATATAGGTGAGAAATTAAACATATAACTATAGAACACTTATGTGCTAACATTCACAGAAGCATTATTCATAATAGCCATAAAAAAGTGGAAAAAATCCAAATGTCCATTAATTGATAAATAGGTAAACAAAGTATGGTATGCTCATGCAATTGGATACTATTCAGCAATGGAAAAGAATGAAGTACAACCCATGCTACCACATGGATGAACCCTGAGAATACTAAGCTGAGTGGAAGAAGGTGGGCATAGAGCCCACCGATTATATGACTCCATTTACACGAAATGTCCAGAATAGGCAAATCTATAGATACAGAATATGGATTCATGAATGGTGGAGCTAAGTGAGATGGGTAGGAGGGCTTGAGGGTGATGGCTTCGGGGTGACAATGACAATGCTTTATAATTGACTGCGGTGATAGTTACACAATTCCATAAGCACATTAAAAGCCATTGAACTGTACACTATGAACAGGTGAATTGTATGTAATATGAATTATACCTCAATAAACTGTTAAAAATATGTCTTTGCTGGTGATTATTTTAAAGAAAATTTATGTCATTTAACATTAATATGAGATAAAATACCCATTGGCAACCATAAACATAAACAATGGCCAAAAAATACATATTAGAACTAAAAACTAAGTTAATATAATTTGCTTTCCTGTATTGTATCTTATTTATTAGATTCTTACTCTAAACTGTGGTAGGAAAAATTTCAAATGCCAGTTTACCACTCTGTGATAGGCTCACTTAACCTGCAAATATTATGGACCACCGACCTGCTGCCAGAAACTCTGCTGAACACTGGGGACAGAATGATAAAAACACAAAGTTCACTCAGAGAAAGCATGGCGATGTTTCCATACTTTAGAAGAAACTAAAGAAGTTAACATTTGTTGAACATATTCTATATGCCAATCACTATGAAAAGCATTGTGCATAGGTTTATACTTGTAATAATGGCCAATTGAAAAATTATTTATTACACTGCAGTTAATATTGGCTGTCCATTAAGATAATTGAGTTGTTAAATTTTTTAGTTGATATCTATTTGTTTCATAAATAAAGTCATTCATTGTCTTATTTATCACTGTATCTCAGGAACCTATTCCACTAATGATAATCAAAATACCGTTCACAATAAAAAATTGTTGAACTCTCAAAAGTAGATAATGATTTAGTGATATGTTGGACTTGTGATTGTAGGCCATTAAAATTCAAAAAGCTGTCAGACAGTTGTCTTATTGATTCTTTTAACCTCAGTTCTAGAGAGCAGAAAAAGAGAAATATTTGTACAGGCAGCATGTGGAGAGTTAGGAGCACAAGTCAACCAAAGCAAGTTTATGGACTATCATGAATTGTGGTCTGATGTTTATTCAAATGATTTGCAAGACTAAGCACTGTTTTCTGCTGTATTTCATATGCCTTCTAAGACTCCCTGAGGCACAATAGTTGCTTTATTTTTTGTACTTGAGCTTGAAAGCTTAGTTTCTCTTTACTACATATGCTTTTAGCACATGGCATGTGAAGGCAGAGGAAAGTTTGGCCAATAACAACACTTGCCCCTCAGGCAGTCAGGTGGATAATATTTACCCTTCTAAGTGTGACCTTTCTTCCGAGAACAAAGTGCTTTGCAAATATTATCTGACTGAGTTCAGAACCCCAGTAGAGAGACTGGGAGATAGGGACATGTAGTAAATTATTTCACACCTGAGGGAATAAAAAAAAAGAGACTTTCCAACTGAGATGTAAAGAAAATTTAACCTTTTAACTACTAGAGACAAATGGTCCATGAAATACCTAGAGGATGAGCTTGCTTCCTACATCCTGGCAATAGCGACATGGCACACAGAGTTTCTGAGTGCTTGCTTCAACTGCACAGATTCTGACGTTGCAACTGACGCCTTGTGCAAGGAGGTGCCAGACAACAGTGCCTTGAGTTGAATGGACTCTTGACAAATAATTGCTGAATTAATTTGGAAAACATATCAGTGATTCTATAGCACAACAATGACACAATTGCTACAAGCATGCCGCATAAGACAGTCTCTGCAATAATTACTCCTGTGACCATAGTAGGGAGGCATTGGCAGCATGAGGTCACTTGTGATGGACTTGGACTACATCTACAAAAGAAGGATTTGAAAGTTTTTATACATACACACACAATTAAATACTTATATATTTAATTCAGTCAAGCAATAGTGGATGAAACGTGAATAAATAAATAACAATAATAAATAACAAGGTTTAAATTAAAGAAATTTTTTAGTTAATTACTCTCCACATGTGGACATTTTTCCTCAGCTATTCTTTGAAATGATAAGAAACTAACAATAATGGCCTTGCCCTGAGAAGTTTAAGGTTTTAGTTGAAACACTGACTTTCATTTTATGAAAACAAGAATCCTGGCTCTACCATTGACTAATTCTATGACTTTGGCCAAGTTATTGAATCTCTCTATGATTCAGTTTTGCCATTTGCAAAATGGGAATAATAATCAGGTCTGCCTAATTGAGTTATGATATAAAGATTGAATGAATTAATAATGTGACTCATGTGTAACAGTGCCCAGTAGAACGCTTGCTATATAAATGCTAATAACCTCTGTTGTTCTCGTTACTATTGTTATTTCATTCATATAAAGTACTTACAGTCCAACAGAAAAACAGATATTAAGCATATAATTACCATACAGGGTGAAGAGCATTAGAATGGGAAATAGAGGATGCTCCTTGTTCTGAATAGACAGTGGTACCTTCTAAAACTCTAGTGCTACAGTTTCTTCCCTTCTGAGTCTGGCAGCAGCACTTGGGATTGACTCTTGTGAAAGACCCAGGAAAGGCACCTCCTCTTTAAATTCCAGACAATTTTGATGCAGAGATACTGGAAATAGAATTCTAGGTGGGAGAAGATTAGCTTACAACTCTGCTCCCTTAGAACAAAGGGACTAAAATGGAAAGACCAATGAAACCCTCAAGAACTATTGTAGCAAGATCTCCTTAAAACTTGAAGGGGAAGCTTATTGGAACCTGTGATGGCAGCAGAAATAAGAGAGAGCAAGGACCGGCTAGTGGCCTTCGATGGCCGCTGCTGTCAGGCATTAACATGCCTGGGAAAAGACAGCTTTAGGTTTCCAGGTAGACACTATGAGCAGGCATCAGCAGCCCAGCAAAACTTTGCACTGGTATCTATGGAACAGGTGCCATTTTTGTCATTGGCACAAGATAAAAAGAAACCAGAAAACTGGAGGATGCCAGCTGGTATCTGGAAAGGTCTGTGCTCTGAGTCTTCATGAACCAGATGTCTGTTAGGATAGATCTTCAGACAGGCCTGCATGTGTCTGCATGTGAGGGAGTCCCCAGGGCAAAGGGAGGAATCAGATGAAGGGAGTTGATTACTAGAGCAAAAGGAATAGTGCATCGTTACAATAATTATGGCATTATTTTTGCTCCAGATCACCTTTGCCAGAAAAGAAAGAGATCTTCACCTTCCAAGAGATATTTTTAGTATTTAGAAAACCTAATTATAAAAAGTCATATGTAATTATAAAATAATGTTATTATTATAATCCTATAGTAACAAGAAAAATAAAACCCCAAAATCAGCTTCAATAGTTTCTTGTAGGCTTCTAAGTGATACAAAAATTGTAATTTTTAAAAAAGCCTTTATATTGCAGAAGTCTAAGTAGTTCGGTTCCTTATATGTTCTTGCTATCAGGATTATTTCAAATACGTCACCAACCAATGAGCAGCCTAAGCCAGGGAATAGCTCCGATCTCCGTTGCAGGTCACCTACGCGCCCCGCCCGGTGCGCCATTACTGCAGGTAACAGCAGCACACTGTTTCTGAGTGTCCGGAATTAGAATTCCTTCTAACTGCTTCAGGATTTTTTTTTTTCAGTTTTCTTAACTTATCAGTAAAATTAATTTCACATTAATCAAGGTGTTTAAATGACTGTCTCTTCAGTCATGCTTATCAGAGACATAAGCTCAGAGTTGGCTTTAGATAAACTTGTAAAAAGGCACCATTTGTTATCGTGCCCCCAGTTTACCCAATGTTTTCTTAACCCTCCTGAAACCGCACCTCACATCTTTCCTCCTGTTCTCCAGAGAAGACTGTGTCAGTACCACCTGCCTGATTTAACAACCAAAACCTGTTTTAGAAACAAGTACTGAAATTAACCCACCATCACCTCCTTTTATCTCAGTATACTTCCCCACAAAGAAAATAAAAATTTTTATAAGAAACAATGCCTGAGCTTCTCACATCACTTTATCTCTAATCTTAAGGATACTTGTGGTCTGCCAGAGTATGCAAAGTCTCAGGAAATATATGGCACACCTCCTTGAATGTAAACATTCATTTGTATATTGAAACAAGCATGGCTTTATAAACTGGGATTGCAAAACACCCCAAAATTGTAAAGATAAAACACAAGAATGGAGAGAAATCTTTCAATTATGATAGATTATTTGAGCTAAAGCCTCCAATGCCATTCATTTTCCTGTTACTTGATTTTACGTGCCCCTGCAATCAGACGGGAATCCATAGAAGAATTTCAGTAGCATGGGCTCCTACTAAGGGGATGAAGACCCAATGTGTGATTTCAGTATCATGCAGCTGGAGAGATGAATTTGCAAGAGAATGATGACTCCTGTGTTTTAGAAGGAAGTTCAAGTACCAACATTTACTGACCGTAACCCCTTGAATAAGTTTCCATGTCCGTGGATAGGGAATGAGCACTCCCAGCTCAACATTCTTCACAAGAACTGGTGAAGCTGAAGAAAGACACCTGTGAAACACTTTATAAATTATAAAATGCTACATAACTGTTAGTTAGTCCTGTTTGGGTTTTTTGTTCAATTACTTGTTTTGTGGCAATGTTCACAGGCTTTCTCCAAACCTTGAAACCCTGTGCCTACAGCTGAGCCCCACTCCAGTGCTAACGAACTGCGGGTCTCCAGCTTTGGTGGGATAGATGTGTGGGCTTCTGAACTTGGGTTGGGTGTCAGCCTCAGGTGAAGTGTCAGCATTGGATCATGAATAACTATCCTTGTTGTTTATTAAGATTTTACACAGAAATAGAAAAACGGGTCGACAGTTGAAAGAATCTGTGTGTGTGATTTTTTGCTAACATCCCCCTCCTCCTGAAGGTTCGTAGGAGCTTGTGAGGAATGCAGGATTGGTTCTGGCAATGCCTACTGCAGAAGTGGAAGTAGCTGCAGAAATCTCATGCCTTTCTTTAGGACTAAGATTACATCTATCTTCGGTTTATTTGCCATCTGTGCTGGTAGATCTTTTGGGGAGAGACGGATATGTAGCTCTAGTTGTGACGCCCTCAAATGGCTATTTGTAAAAATAGAAAAATGTCTTAATCCGAACTTGGAATTCCTGGTAATGGGTTTGGACATATGAAAATTTTGCCACTTTCTTTGTGGAAAGGCAAGCCATGCATATGCACTCAGAAAAGTCTTGCAGGGTCTTCCACTCCTAAAACGCACCCCAGTACAACTGCTGGGTAGGCACAAGTTCCCTTCCATCACTGCTGCATTCTCTTTGGTGTGTGGACAGCTGGGAACTTGAGTCAGTCCCAGGGCTAGGAGCTGTCTTGTAAGACAGGCAGGAAAATGCATGACCACATTAAAGCTCCAAGAATAGTACCTCTCAGAAAAGCATATATGGGCAAGTAGAAATTAAGAGGATGTTTTCCTGGAAATTCTTCCAAATAATATGATCTGATATATTCTGCTTAGACTTGAGAGTTAGCGCATCTGGCCTCTCAGCCCAGTTCTCACCCCCAACAGCGCAACTAGTAGACAGAGCCAGGCGGCTGCCCAGGAGGCTTTGGCTGAGACAGGAAAGGTGGACGAACATACCAAGGGGATGAGAACAATTCCGGACTAATACTTATTTTTCTATATTCCTCAATGTCAAAAAATGAAAAATCTTTCAATTTCTCCTGTATAAAATGAAAAATATTTTGCTACCTCCTTCTATCTTTTTTCCTCTTTGATATAATCTGGAATTCTAGACCTAGTCTATGGTTATGTAATTTCTATTAATGAATTATTTAATTATTAGTGTTTTACTATTACATAGTTTCCCTGCCAAGAACTTATATTTCCTTATGTTGTATGCACATATTTATGAAAGTTAGATGTATCCCTAATGTTATACAGTTTTAATGGTCATGCACATTGCCACTTTTTGTTTCCCGTAAACTACACATTTTCTAGTTTTCTATTTTGATTTTGCATTCAGTTAGCAGGACTGACTGAGACCCAAGTACATCTTCCAACATCATTGAGTGTAATATACCAGTGAGGGTCTTCGCTGTTTTTTGATCAGTATACGGTGAGCCCTTCTCCTCTGTAGGTGTCCATGTACAGGAAAATTTTCCCCTTCAATCATTGCTTTGGACTCATCAACAGCACTCTCTCACTCTGAAATTCAGTTCTACATGAAAGTGAACTCCTAATTATGTTCTGCATAACTCCTAATTATGTTCTCACCTTTTATTTTTCTTCTCTATCTCATTTTTATCTCTGTATTTTGCCCAATTTCAGGAAAAAAAATCTTGAGTTTTTCCACAACTTCAGACATTTTATATTTTCAGTATTCAATTTGTTATTCATTGTATACATCATGGTTTTTATATTACTTTATTTTTTTATTAAATACTTTTGAATTTTATTGTTGTTCAAGTATAGTTTTCTGCCTTTCCCCCCTCACCTCTTCTTATCTTCATGGTTTTTATTAAATACTTTTTCCATCTCTATAAATACCATATGGATTTTAGAACTTCATGACTACGTTTTTGGGATTCATATATGCAACTTTTCTTAAGGCATGTTGATAACACAGCCAGAATCATTGAACTTTTTCCAAACTGTTTCTTGAGGCAAATCTGTTTCAGAGGGAAGCAGTTGCTTTGATTCTTCAGAGATGCTTCTCATATTGGGTTGAAGCATATAAAATTGTTAGTATTCCAGCCATTTAAAACTTTTTAAACATGGCAATCTTATATGGTTTAACCTAAAAGAAATATTTATCTTTACCAAGGTTTGTAAACCTTCCAGAAGTAAGTCCTTGCTGTCCATATTGACTTACAGTCAAGTCAAAGTGAAGGTGTTTGGGTAAGAGATTTGTTTGTGTCCTATTTACTAAGTGTTCAGGTCCAGGTAAAAAGGGAGAGTAAGCACTGTTCTTCAGATAAACTTACATCATCAGCTGAGCTGTCCTGAGAACTAGGTGGTCGGAAAAAGCATAACCATCAGTCCCCACAGTCAGTATTGTCATTTCTATAAGTCATTTGGAATGCTGTACAGGAGAAAACCCCACATCTCCTTAGGACTGCTTGGCTGTCATTTCCCTTTTCAGTAATCATGGCAGACAAAAGCAATGTCAGTGTGCTCTTTGTTGCTACATATGGTGGACAGATCTGGCAAATAGAAATACAAGATACCCAGTTCAATTTGGCTAAACAAAATAATTTTGTAGGATTAGTATATTTTATGTAATATTTGGGGTACACTTTCCTAAAAATTATTTGTTTATCTGAAATTCAAATTTAATTGTATATTCTGTATTTTATCTGTCAACCTTAAGGCTTAGCCCTGTCACCACATGAAATTCTTGTCAACACAACCAGACAGTCAATATAACTCAACAGTAGTTTACATGTGAGTTGGCGTCTATTTAGCATCTTATAATGGAGTTTAATTGGTGGGGTCCAAATTCTGCCAAATAGTTCATGCTTGTTTCCCTGAGTTTTTGGATGCTGGCCAAGGTCTGTCAGGATCTCCTCCATTCATACTCAGGTGCATGACTCCTGTGCAGGAGGAAAGGTAGGGGCCACTCTGTAATTCTCATCTATCTGGGTCCTTCTCACCACCTCTCATAAATTCTTCAAATGTTATGCAAAGTCAGCAGTGCCATTGTCTTAGTTTCCCACGGTCATGCAAATTTTGTTAATTATTTCCAAGTAATTTGGAGAATGTGATATAATTATTTTACTACCTAACCTGGATAGTCAGGATCACTTTCTTGAATTAAAGCAAAATTAATTCTTGTACATGTTCAAATGGACATGTTCGACCATAAAAACGTAATTATCACATAAGCCCAAATGTTATACACATACATAGGAATGTCAATAGCTGTATGAATAGATTGTTCTTCTGGTTGTAGCAATAGTTTTTTTTTTTTTTTTCTTTTAGAAAGGAAAATCTTTAAAGTAATTGCCTCTTCTCCCTCCTGTGAGTGTGTGGCATGAGCAAACACTAAGATTTGCTGAACTGTATCATGAAATGGAGCCTGTTAGACGAATGCAAATGAAACGTTTGTGATTTCACGTTGAGATAATTTCTTATTTCAACACACACAGACAACAAACTTTAAATGAGAATCCACTGAAAATAAAAATCAAATAATTTAGGCAGCACCTCCAAAATTTTCACATATAGCCTCTTTCCTTCTCTGCCTTTATCTCCTCTTCATGGGTGACATATAACAGAACAACGATATTTTGTAGCATTAAATCTGATTTCACCCTCATGTGTACAATCGTATGCACATCAATAAGACATGTCCTACTCTGGCTTACTTAAATCATGGATACTATACAGAAAGTATTTCTTTGGAGAATTCAATTTTTGTCCCAAATTTTTTGAGTATTTCATGGTAGAAATATAAGATGTTGGCCTAGGTATTCAGGATTCGTGTTTTCATTTGAAATTTTTAATAAATACTAAGCTCACTTACCAAACCTATTATGACATTGTAAATATAATATGAAATTTCAAGTTTGATTCATTTTCAGGTGAAAAAGTATGTTGTTGATAATATCCTATTGCCCCTGCAATAAGAAGATCACTTTTCTTTCTTTGTATAGAAAGAACTTTGGACATTTATTTTAAGTTTTATATATATTACATATATAATATTCAAATAAAAATCAAAACTGTGAAAGTAAAAAAAATATAAAAAATTTATGGCATATTATGCTTTGTTATTTCAAGAAAGGTAAAAACAGAACTGAAACAGACAAAAAAAGATTTGTGCAGTATATGGAGAAGGTGCTGTGACTGACTGAATGTGTCAAAAGTGGTTTGGGAGGTTTCATGCTGGAAATTTCTCCTTGGACAGTGATCCATGGTCAGGTAGACCAGTTGAAGTTGATAGTGATCAAATTGAGACATTAATTGAGAACTATCAATGTTATACCACCTGGGAGATAGCTGACATACTCAAAATATCCAAATCAATAAAGTAATCAGTGAAAATGAAAAATGTGTATTTTATTTTACAGAAAAAGCTAAATGGACATTTTGGCCAGTCCAATACATGTGGTTTCATTTCTAGGCTCTCAATTCTATTCCATTGATCTGTACCTCTGTTTTTCTGCCAATACCGTGCTTTTTGATTATCATAGCTCTTTAGTATAATTTGAAGTCAGGTAGTGTGATACCTCTGGCTTTGTCCTTTAATCTCAAGATTGCTTTTGCTATGTAGGATTTTGTGTGGTTCCATACAAACCTGATGATTTTTTGTTCTATTTCTTTAAAAAATCCACTGGGATTTTAATAGGGTCTGCATTAAATCTACACATTTATTTTCTTTAAAGATATTTTATTGACTATGCTATTATAGTAGTTCCAATTTTTCCCTCTTTGCCCTTCCTCCCAGTACCTCCATTCTCTCCAGCAATCCCCTCACCTTTAGTTCATGTCCATGGATTGTACGTATAAGTTCCTTGGCTTCTCAATTTCCTACACTATTCTTAACATCCCCTGTCTATTTTGTATCTACCATTTATGCTTCTTGTTCCCGGTACCTTTTCCCCCATTCTCTCCCTACTCCTCCCACCTGATAACCCTCCAAATGATCTCCATACCTATGATTCTGTTTCCTGTTCTGGTTGTTTGGTTAGTTTGTTTTATAGATTCAATTGTTGATGGTTGTGAATTTGTTGCCATTTTAATGTTCATAGTTTTGATCTTCTTCTTTTTCTTAAATAAGTCCCTTTAATACCTCATGTAATAATTTCTTGGTAATGATGAATTCCTTTAGCTTTACCTTCTCTGGAAAGCACTTTATCTGCCCTTCCATTCTAAATAACGGCTTTGCTGGATACAGTAATCTTGGCTGTAGGTCCTTGCCTTTCATCACTTTGAATACTTCTTGCCAATCCCTTCTTGACTGCAGAGTTTCTTTTAAGAAATCAGCTGGTAGTCTTATGGGAACTCCTTTGTAAATAACTTTCTGATTTTTCTCTTGCTGCTTTTAATATTCTCTCTTTATCTATATCATTTGGCACTTTAATTATGATGTGTCTTGGTGTGGTCCTCTTTGGGTCCATCTTGGTCGGCACCCTCTGTGCTTTCTGGACTTATATGTCTATTTCCTTCACCAAATTAAAGTTTTCTTTCATTATTTTTTCAAATAAGTTTTTGATTTCTTGCTCTTCCTCTTCTTTTTCTGCACCCCTATGATTCAGTGTTGGTATGTTTGGAGATGTCCCACAGGCTCCTTAGACTATCCTCATTTATTTAAATTCTTTTATCTTCCCACTATTCTGATTGAATTTTTCTTCCTTATGTTCCAAATCATTTGTTTGAATCTTGGCTTCCTCCCCTCCACTGTTGGTTCCCTGTAGGTTTTTCCTTATTTCATCTAATGTAACTTCATTTCTGCCTGGGTCTTTTTTATGCTGTTGCTGTACTCAGTGAGTTCTTTGAGCATCCTGATAACCAGTGTTTTGAATTCTGCATCTGATAGGTTGGTTATCTCTGTTTCTTTTGTAGTTCTCATGTAGTTCTTTTTTTTGGAGTTTTGTTCTATTCTTTCATTTTGGCCATATTTCTTTGTCTTCTCAAATTGGCAGCCTCCTTGTGTTTGTTTCTGTGCATTAGGTAGAGCTGTTTTGACTCCCTGTCTTAATAGCATGGCCTGTTGTAGAAAAGGCACCTGTAAATTGTGTGGGGTGGAGACTTAAGTAATCAGCTGGGCTGGGCAACCCATTTCACTGACTTGTGGCTCTGTGTGGGGCAAGAGCTTAGAAAGGGAACAATGCCACTGCCTGGTTTCTGGAGGTTTAGCCATGAGGAAGCTGTCTCCCAGCACTCACCCTATTTCTAGTCACATCACTTTCTCTCCATATGCCTATGGTGCCCTTCCTGCTGTTGTGCTGGTGCTAAATCCCAGAGAGGGCAGGTCTGCATAAGTCCTAAGTCCATGTGAGCCCTTTAAGAGGAGTCTCCTGAAAATCCAGCAGTTTCTTCTGCCACCTCAAGCCCTGCTGGTTTTTATAGCCAGAAGTTATGGAGATTTATCTTCTTGGTGGTGGAACTCTGGACTATGTGGTATGGCCTAGGGCTGGGATCCCTCATTCCCAAGGTATCCCTCCCAATTTTTATCTACCACATGTGAACGTGGGAGTGCCTGTTCCACCGCCTGTCCACGCCTCTCCATCCATCTCCACATCTCTGACTCTCCTACCTATCTGGATGAAAGTGGCTTCTTGAAATGTTTGGTTGTCGGACTTTCATACAGCTCAATTTTCTGATTGTTCCTAGTGATATTTGTTTGGTGGTCAAGTTGTAATTTTTTATGTAGTTGTGCAAGGAGGTGAAGCATATTTACCTATGCCTCCATCTTGACCACAAATTCTTAACAAATCTTTTTATATAAACTTTTCCAGAGGAACTTTTCCAGGCAAAGCAGCAGCTCCCAGTGGTGGCTAGCTGAGTACAATCACCACTATTTGTTTGGTTTTTACCTTCATTTTTTTTTTTTTTACTACTACAACAGTGCTCTGAAGAAGATCCCTGAAATATCTTTGTTAATTTTTCTGGTTATTTGTTTAGTATAAATTTCTAAAAGTAAAATTGGTAGGCTTAATTTAATTTTTGATACACATTGTCAAAATGTACTTCCTAAAGATTAAACCAATTTATGCACTTATAAATAATACATGATGATAAATTTTCTCCATACTTGCTCCACTTGGATAAACCATTCTTAAAGCCTCACATTCCAATATACTTTGAAAGCAAAAATATTTTTTCATAATGAATAATCACTGTAACTTCCATAAAGCCCAACTACTTTAAAGACTATGGTATTTTGTCTTCTGGTCTAATGTCTCTGTATGAAACACTTTTCCAGAGTCCTCATCATGGCCAGCAGGCGGTGCTCACACACAGATTAGAAAGATCTCTGTGGTAATATTCCCTCTAATGCACAAAACGTCATTCATATCATCTGAAACTCCCTCACAAAAACATATCATGGGCTGCTTACTCAAAATTTATGTAATGTTTTGTCCAACAATATCTTAAATTCAAGTTTATTTTTATTCTTCTTATGTTAATGTCTTGGGAAGAGTCAGGTTAGCAATGTCCAAATATGCCTCCTTCTTTATACAATTAATAGCTCCCTAGGACCCATTGTGATTCAAGCATCTGACCCTAAACACGTACCAGCCAACCTTAACCTCCCACCTCTTTTATTCATACTTCCTGCCTAGAAGGAGTAGCGTATACCAAAACATCATATAATGCTCTTCGCTTTTCATATTTCATTTTTCTTTATATTTCTATTGAGAAGATGGCTGAAGTATTTCTCATGGCAAGCCTGAGGCAGGTTAATGTTTCCCAATGTTTTCTTTCCTACTAGGGCCCCGTTTATTTTTAATGTCTTATATTTACAGCCCAGGTTATTTTTCTTTTAATGTCTTATATTTGAAACTGTCATGCTGCCATGTGCTTAATAAAAGAACATTGCTGATTCTTCTGTAGTTTGTTGGCTGACACCTTAAGAAGCAAAATTCCAACAGAAACATTGAAAAGTATACCCACACAACATCTTTCAAGAAAGTCTAGCCCTGGCTGGTGTGGCTCGGTGGATTGAGCGCTGGCGAGTGAACCAAAAGGTCTCCAGTTCAATGCCGAGCCAGGGTACATGCCTGCGTTGCAGGCCAGGCCCCAAGTTGTGCCTGTTCAAGAGGCAACCAATCAACATTTCCCTTGCACATCAATGTTTCTCTCCCTCTCTGTCTCCTTCCCTTCCCTTGTCTCTGAAAATAAATAAAATGTTTTTAAGAAAGTCTAAACATTCAAAATAACAGAAATTTTTTGAGAAAAATATTAAAAACAAGTAAGACCCACAAAAGGTGATGTCCTTAAAAGAAAAAAAAAAAAACACTTGTATATGTCCATTAAAAATATAAAACCCAGCCCGGCTGGTATAGCTCAGTGGATTGAGCGCAGGCTGGGAACCAGAAGGTGCCAGTTCGATTCCCAGTCAGGGCACATGCCTGGGTTGCGGGCCAGGTCCCCAGTGAAGGCCATGTGAGAGGCAACCATACATTGCTCTTTCTCCCTCCCTTCTCCTCTCTCTGAAAGTAAATAAATTTTGAAAATATATATATAAAACCCTAACAGAAAAAATGGACAAAGGACTGAGTAGAATTTAAAGAAGCATGAGTAACTATGGATGTATTTTAAGAAAGTATTTAATTTCATTAGTTATAAAAATACAAATTAAAATAGCCTGTGTTTAAATTAGCAGAGTAATTCAATATCACCAATGATAGGATATAGCAAAAGTCAAAGATACATTTCATATATGGTTAGTAGAAATAACATTTCTAGAAAGAAATTTTACAATGCATAGCAAATACAATAAAAATTTCTATGTTACATGACCAACAATATGCTCCTAAAAGTTATTAAGAACTTAATTAAAACATATGTATGGAAAGTTAATTCTGGCATTATTTATTCCAACAAAATATAGTACAGCATCAAATATCCAGGAATGCAATATAGTTTTAATACACATGTACTTTTAATATACATAAGTACAAAAAAAGAAAGGGAGAAAATATATCCTAATTTTGATATTTGTTTTTCTGTATATAAAGTAATAGTTTTTGTTTTTAATTTGTACTGTTTTGTTTCTCACACTTTGCATAAGAGATTGTACTACTTTTACAATAAAAATTGACAGATTTTAAAAACTGATTGAGATATAATCCTCATGTAAGTGTAGAATTCAGTGAGTCTTGACAAATGGCACCCTAACGTAATATCCACCACAACCAAGAGAGAATATTTGTAATCAGATCTCTTCACCCCCCAGAAACTACTGGTTACCCTTCTATCCCTAAAAATCAGTTCTGCCTTTTCAAAAATGTCATGTGAAAGCTTGAAAGAAGATGGCAGAAGAGTGAATGGAAGTCACACTGACCTCCTCCCGTGGCTAATCTGGAATTACAACTCAATTGTGGAGAAACCACCCAGAACAAACAACTGAACAAGAGTGAGAGAGAAGCCTTATAACCTTGCACAGACAGAAGAATTAGCTTGAGCACTGACAGGTAAGGAGTGCGGTGGAGACTCAAGAGGGCTGGCTGGGCACTCACAGGTGACAGCACCTGAGGGATAACTAAGTGGTTGGTTGGATCCCCTGGAGAAGAATGGGGTCCAAACCCTAAGCTGGGATTGGCAGTCTAGAGCACCACAGCCCAAAAAGTACACAGATAACAATGAGCGGCAAAAAGCCACAGTGATGCTCTCTGCCAGAGACGGATGGCTGGAGAGGCAAGACTCATTTAAAGGGCCAACACACATATTTTCATTTGCAGCCACTTACCCTGGGCTCTGGCAAAGATGGGGGCAGAGTAGGCTGGTGACACCTGAAGAGAGATTGAAGACATAAGCTTTGGGGAGAGAACTGAGAGAGTAGACCCAGGGATCCCGGTGCTGAGTCATCCCCCATCTGGGAGCAGTCATCCTGCTCAGGCAGACCATTCCCCCCCAAGCAGCAGCAGACTGCAAGGAAACAATAGCCCTCACACTAGGAGAGATTTGGCCCCACCCTGCTGTGCTTAAACCTGACTGATGAGTGCAGAGTGACTAGATTAACAACTGAAGGAGCCAGCCACAGACAGTAGACCTCTGGCAAAGCGGGGACAGAGCAGACTAGAGACACTTGAGGAGAGACTGGGGATGGAGGCTTTGGGGAGTGAACTGCAAGAATAGCTGCCTAGATCCCGGTGCTGAGCCAACCCCATATGGCAGCAGCCATCCTGCTCAGGCAGACCAATCCCCTCCAAGCAGCAGCAGCCTGAGGAGAAACAATAGCTCCCAACCCAGGAGAGATTCAGCCCCGCCCTACTGTGATTATGTCTGACTGATGAGTACAGAGTGACTAGATTAACAACTGACCAGAGAGCCACAGACAGTAGATCCCTGGAAGTCTCAAATAGGCTGTCTAAATTCAGATGGAGTCAACATCTGATATCACCAGAGGCAGATCCAGAGAGAAAAAAAGAACAGTGCTGAGTATCAGAAGATACCAAGACAAAATCCACTGTGGTCTTCTCCAGGATTTGCAATGTTTTCTTTCCTGCATAGCTTTTTAACATTCATTTCTTGTCCAACAAGTTTGTACACATTAAGTCACTAGATTTTATTTATAGTGTATTTCAACTCACATATTTTGTCCCTCCCTTCTCTTACCCCATTTTACCTTCCTCTTTCCTTGCATTATTTTTATTTCAAATTTAGTTTTCTGTCTTGCTACAACTTGTTTCTTTTCCACACTCTTACTATTTCTCCCCTGTCCAGACACACAAAAATATTATCTTGTCAATGGCCATCTCACTTCCTTTTCCCCTGCTCTTAAAATATCCGCATTCTTGGCCCGGCTGGTGTAGCTCAGTGGATTGAGCGTGAGCTGGGAACCAAAAGGTCCCGGTTTGATTCCCAGTCGGGGGACATGCCTGGGTTGCAGGCCAGGTCCCCAGTGAGGGCTGTGTGAGAGGCAACCATACATTGCTGTTTCTTCTTCCCTTCTCTTCTCTCTAAAAATAAATAAATAAAATATTTTTAAAAAAATTTAAAAAATATCTGCATTCACTCTCCACTTTTAGCAATCTTTGCTAGTTGATTGTGGGTAGGGTGGCTGTTGTTGCTTTTTTTTTTTTTCAATTTATCTCTAGAGCTTCACTAATTTTGTATTTCAAATATCAAATTTTACTGGTCCCCTGTCCCACACATTTTTAGTCTCAAATTTTTAATATTGCTCTCTTAGCCTATTTTTTTTCTTTTTTGTCTTTCTTCTATTTCCCTTTCATCCTGCCCTTTTATTTTTCTTTATTCTCCTTTTTTCTATTTTTTCCTTAAATGCAAAATTTTAATTTTTCCTTCTCTTAGCCTGGTTTTGTTCCTCATTCTTAGTGTTCCCTCTCCCTGCATCATTTCAAAATCATTTCCCATTCTTCTAGACATCTCTTAAACTTTTCTTTGTTTCTCTTTTCCCTCTTATTCCTATACCACCTATATTAACTTTGGCTCATTTATTGTTGATAGTACTGTGGTGGATCTTTCTCTCCAATTTGGCTCCTATATTTTTATTAATTATTTACTATTTTTCCTTCCTTTTACTTTCTCTCACTTTATTTTACTTTATATTATTTTAATTTTTGTTTATTTTTATTATTTTTTAAATATATTTTATTGATTATGCTATCACAGTTTTCCCAATTTTTTTCCCTTTATCTTCTTTTCACCCAGCCCTCCCAACCCTCCAGCTTTCCCCCCACTTAGTTCATGTCCATGGGTTGTACGTATAAGTTCTTTGAATCCTCTGTTTCCTATACCATTTTTGATGTCTTCCCGTCTATATTATGCCTACCAATTATGGTTCTTTTTTTCTGTAGCTTCCCACCTTATTCCTCCCTTTCCCCTCCCCACTGAAATCCCTAAATGTGATGTACATTTCTCTGATTCTGTTCCTGTTCTAGTGGTTTGCTTAGTTTTTGTTTTCATTGTTTTTTCTTTTTAGGTTCATTTGTTGATAGTTGTGAGTTTGTTGTCATTTTATTGTTCATAGTTTTTATCTTCTTTCTCTTAGATAAGTCCCTTTAACATTTCATGTAATAACAGCTTGATGATGATGAACTACTTTAATTTGACCTTATCTGGGAAGCACTTTAGCTGCCCTTCCATTCTAAATGAAAGCTTTGCTGGATAGAGTAATCTTGGATGCAGGTCCTTGCCTTTCATGACTTTGAATACTTCTTTCCAGCCCCTTCTTGCCTACAAGGTTTCTTTTGAGAAATCAGCTGATAGCTTTATGGAAACTCCTTTGGAGGTAACTCTTTCCTTTCCTCTTGATGCTCTTAAGATTCTCTCTTTATCCTTAATCTTGGGTAACTTCATGATGATGTGTCTTGGAGTGTGCTTCCTTGGGTCCAACTTCTTTGGGATTCTCTGGGCTTCCTGGACTTCCTGGAAGTCTATTTCCTTCACCAGATTGGGAAAGTTTTCCTTCATTATTTGCTCAAATAAGTTTTCAATTTCTTGCTGTACTTCTCCTTCTGTCACCCCTATAATTCAGATATTGGAACATTTCAGGTTGTCCCAGAGGTTCCTAAGTCTCTTTTTACTTTTTTGAATTCTTGTTTCTTTATTCTGTTCCCGTTGGATGTTTATTTCTTCCTTTTGATCCAAATCATTGCTTTGAGTTCTGGATTCCTTCCTGTCACTGTTGGTTCCCTGAATATTTTGCTTTATTTCTTTTGGGACATATTTCATTTGTTCTTTCATTTTTCAACTAATCTCAATCAGTTCTGTGAGCATTTTGATTACCAGGCCTTTAAATTCGCCATCAGATAAGTTGTCTATCTCCTCATTGCTTAGCTCTCTTTCTGAAGTTTTGCTCTCTTCTTTCATTTGGGCCATATTTCTTTGTCTCATCCCACCTGTTAAGTTGTAAGGGGGCAGGGCCGTAGGTATTCACTGGGGCAGAGCAACCCTCCTTGCTGCACTGTGGCGCTGCCTGTGGGGAAGGGGCCAGAGAGGGAACAATGCAGCTTGCCTGCTCATCTCTAGCCCACTTTCCAATAAACTCTCATGTGAGACTGAGAGTTTCTCCCACTGTGGCAACTGCTGTAGTCCTCAGTCAGCTCTGGATCTCAGTTTCCCATTCAGCTAGCCCTGCCCGTGCAGTCTGCAGCCTCCCTGCAGTTTCTTATTGGTCCAGTTGTTCTGGTTGACTTTTTAATTCCTTGGTTTTTGGAGTTCCGTGCAGTTTGATTTTCTGGCACTTCTGGTTGTTTATTGATTTTGGATCAGTTGTTATCTTCCTTCTGGTTGTGCAAGGAAGCAAAAGGTTTCTACCTATGCCTCCATCTTGGCTGGAACTCTACAAAGGTTCTTAAAGGTGGATTAATTGAATTGATAATGCATCAGAACCTGTGAACTGGTATAGACTGAGGTGGCTCAGCACAGATTGAGATTGAAATGTCTATATTATTTTAATTTCTGTTTAAACCAATACTTTATGCTTCCCTTCTCATATTCCACCCCACATTTTCATTCCCTTTTTTATCCATGATGTAAATTTTACTTTTTCTCTTTGCATTGCTCCAAATACCAACTCATTAGGGCTCCTCCCACTACCCTCTCAAAATCAATTTTCTTTCAGTAGATCATCTCATATCCACTCTCTTTTCTTATAACAGTCTTAATCTCTTTACACCCTTATTAATACTGGTTCATTTGCTGTTGATAGTGGGATTTGGGGGGGATATTTTTGTGGGTGTGGTTTTGTTTCCTGGTCTTTGTGGTTTTGTGCTGGTAGCACTTTCACAACAGCACACAAGACGTGTTGGGAAGAGTGACCCTTAGTCAACCAGCTGGAAAGAAAGACCCACCAAAAAGATCCAACAACAATCAAAACCCAATTACACCCAGAGAACCAACATAAATGGTATAGGGGGCATCCCAAGAGCATCCAGTTCAGGTGATCAAGAAGACTGCGCCACTGAATCTCACAGGCCTCCTACCATAGAAGTCCACAACACAAAGTCGGGAAGTCAATACAGATCAATTTAAGAAGGAGAAGCAAATAAGAAGAGTCTCAGAAATAATGGGAAGACAAAGAAACTCAATTAAAAGGTAAAGAGGAATCCTCATAAAGAGTGCTAAATGAAATAGAGGCAAGTTAACTATCAGCTATTGGGTTCAAAACAATGGTTATCAGGAAGCTCAATGAGCTCAGTGCAAATTACCAAAAACTACAGGGAAATTACAGGGAACTTACTGCAAACTATATCAGCATAAAAAGGGACATAGAAACAAACAACAAGGGCCAGGAGGAAATGAAGCATACACTTTCTGAATTGAAGAACACAGTAGAAGGAATCAAAAGCAGTCTAGATGAAGCAGAGGATCGAATCAGCGAGCTGGATGACAAGATAGAAAAAAACACCCAGAAAGAGCAAGAAGAGGAAAAAAGACTCAGAAAGAATGAAGACGTGTTCAGGGAACTGCAGGACAACATGAAACAGAAAAATATCCATATAATAGGGATATCAGAAGGTAAAGAAGAGCAAGGGATAGAAAACCTGTTTGAAAAAGTAATGATGGAAAACTTCCCTTATTAGATGAGAGGGGAAAAGCCACACAAGTCCACTAAGCACAGAGGGTCCCAATCAGGAGGAACCCAAAGAGGTCTACTTCAAGACACATCATGATTAAAATGGCAAAATTCCAAGACAAAGAGCGAATCTTAAAGTCAGCAAGGGAGAAACAGGAAGTAACATACAAGGGAGCCCCAATAAGGCTAGCAGCCAACTTCTCAACAGAAACAATACAAGCCAGAAGAGATTGGCCAGAAATATTCCAAGTAATGAAAAGCAAAGGTCTGCAACCAAGACTACTCTATCCAGCAAGGCTCTCAATTAAAATAAAAGGCCAAATAAGGAGTTTCCAACAAAAGAAGGCTAAAAGAATAAAACTCCACCAAACCAGCATTGCAAAATATGCTAAAGGGACTACTTTAAGAAGAGGAAGAAAGTCCTGGCTGGTGTGGATTGAGCACCAGCCTATGAATCAAAAGGTCACCAAAAAAGAGAAAGGGCCCAAATAAATACAATCAGAAATGAAAGAGGAGAAATTACAACTGATACCACAGAAATAAAAAAGATTGTAAAAAATTGCTATGAACAACTATATGCCAAGAAATTTGAAAACCTAGGTGAAATGGACAAATTTCTAGAAAAATACAATCTTCCAAAACTTAATCAAGAAGAAGTAGAAAGCCTAAACAGACCAATAACAGCTGGTGAAATTGAAGCAGCAATCAAAAAACTCCCGTCACACAAAAGCCTTGTACTGGACAGTTTCAGAGGAGAATTTTACAAAACATTTAATTAAGGAAGAGCTAACCCCTATCCTTCTCAGAGTATTCCAAAAAATTCAAGAGGGAAGACTACCAAACTCTTTTTATGGGGCCAGCATCATCCTAATCCCAAAACCAGACAAAGATAACAAAGAAAGAAAACTACAGGCCAATATCACTGATGAACAAAAAGGCTAAAATCCTCAATAAAAAATACTGGCAAACCACATCCAGCCATACATTAAACAGATCATACACCATAATCAAGTGGGATTTATCTCAGGGATGCATGTATGGTACAGTATTTGCAAATCATTGGAACCTAATGAACAAAACAAACCAACAAGCAAAATATAACCAGAAACATTGAAATAAAGAACAAACTGACAGTAACCGGAGGGGAAGGGAGAGGGAGATAAGGGGGGAAAGGGTCATCAAAGAACATGTATAAAGGACCCATGGGTAAAGCCAAAGGGCGTAGGACTGAGAGTGGGGCAGGGGAAAGTGGTGGTGGGAAAATACAGACAACTGTATTTGAACAACTTTAAAAAATGATTAAGAAAAGTCATGTGATAGAATCATACAATGCAGTCTTGTATGTTTATTTCTTTCCCTCAGCATAATGTTTCTTGAAATTTAAACATGATGATCCATATGTCCAGAGTTTATTCCTTTTTACTGTTGAATATTGACTCTAAAAATATACAACAATTTGCTTACCTAATCAGCTAACGATAGACATTTGGGTTGTTTCCAGCTTTGGGTTAGTATAAATAAAGCTTTGAATTACCTTTACTCAAAAGTCTTTCCCTGAACATATGTTTTAGTTTTTCTTAGCTAAATACCTTGAAATAAATTTTCTGGACAGCATTGTAATTGAATACTTAACTTCATATAAATAAAAATTGCCAAACTGTGCTCTAAATTAGTTGTATCAATTTATCTTCCCAACAGCAATGCATGAGAGTGTTCGATGTCCTGCCCTCTGACCAACGTTTGGTAGTACCAATCTTTTTAATTTGAGCCATCCTAGTGGTAAAGAGTGAGATTTCTTATTTTCTTTCCCTGATTGCTAATTATTTTTTAGCCTGTGTTTATGTGTCTATTGACCACCTGAATATCTTCTTTTGTAGAGAGTCTGTTCAAATCTGTTCCCCATTTTAACTGGGATGTTTGAAAACATACTGAGATACAAGAGTTCTTTGTGTATTCTAAATAAGTCTTTTGCTTGATATGTGTATTGTGAATATTTTTCCCAGTCTATGACTTGTCTTTTTCTTAACAGTGCCTTTTGAAAAGCACTTGGAGATTTTAATAAAATGTTATTTATCCATTTTTATTTTATGGTTTATATTTGGTGTCATATCTAAGAAATATTTTCCTTCCGCAAAGGAGAAAAATGTTACTATGCTATCTTTTCAAAGTATCATTCTTTCAGCTTTTATATTTATGTCAATGAACTATTTCTAGTTGATTTCTTTGTATATGTTATGAGGTAACTTGGAGACTCATTTTTCATGTAGATATCTAATTGTTCTGGCAGCACCACCACCACTTTTTAAAGATTTTATTTTATTTTTAGAGAGAGGGGAAGGGAGGGAGAAAGAGAGGGAGAGAAACAGCAATGTATGGTTGCCTCTCACGTGGCCCTCACTGGGGACCTGGCCTGCAACCCAGGCATGTGCCCTGACTGGGAATTGAACCAGGACCTTTTGGTTCCCAGCCTGCACTCAATCCACTGAGCTACACCAGCCAGGGCAACATTTATTGAAAAAACTATTTTTCCCTAGTGAATTACCCTGAATTTTCATTGAAAATTAACTGACTCCAAATATAAGAGTTTGTTTATTGAGTTGCTCTTCTGTTGCACTGACATGTATTCATATTCATATTTATATGTCTATATATTTGTATGTGTCTATTCTTACACCAGAAATGATCAGCTCTAATTTTTTTGTCATCTACATGTGGATCCCTTGATGGACACTAAAACTACCTAATACTATGGGTGTAATAACTGGAAGAAATATGTTCTTGAACTTCAGCTATTATTCTAATTACCAAAAAGCACAAGCAAGTTATTTAACTTCTCTGAACCTTAATTTCTTTACCTACAAAATAGGCACATCAGTACCCACTTTCAAGGATTGTTTTAGTAATTTAATGTTGTGATAGCATAAAATGTCTAAAGCAGCACCTGACACAGATGAGAAACCAAGATAGGTTAGTGTCTCTTTAATGTTGGTCAGTTATGGCACATAAGAATGTTGGCACTTCTTATTGGGATTTCTAGACCAGATTTTGCATCTCCAGTCATTTGATTTTCATTTTTATTCTGCCACTTAATTATTTGATGACCCTTTGGCAAGTCACATAGTTCCTCTGGGCCTTAGTGTCTTCCTTAAAACATCAGGTCACAAGTCACTCCCTATAGCCACTTTCATCTCTAACCAATAGGGGAGGTACTAGTATTACCAGATTCCATGCTCTTTACGTCGTGACTAGGGCATTGTGTTTCGACTAGATAATTCTCTATAATAAGAATGTTAATAAATAGAATTCCATATGGAATAGCACTGTCAAAATAGCACAGGTTTTAAAACAAGAACACATGTGTAATAATAGAACAAACTTGTTATGATTAACCAAGGAAAAGAAGACTGAATGGATACATGATAATGAGCTTCAAAACATCTGTCATGTTAGAGGAGTAAACAGATTAGTTGCTCCAGAGGGTAATATTAGATTTAAGCAGGAAATATTAATGGAAGTATGAGATTGCTATATTGTACATTCGTCCATATTTATGAAAGACTTCTTTTTGTAGAAATGAGCTCCCCATTACTGAAAATGTTCAAGTTGGGATCAGGTGATCATCTAATAGTGATGTTTTTTTTTTTTTTCAAAGATTTTATTTTTATTTATTTTTAGAGAGAGGAGAAGGGAGGGAGACAGAGAGGAAGAGAAACAGCAATGTATGGTTGCCTCTCACATGGCCCTCACGGGACCTGGCCTGCAACCCAGGCATGCGCCCCAACCAGGAATCGAACCGGGACCCCTTGGTTCTCAGCCCGCGCTCAATCCACTGAGCTACACCAGCCAGGGCTAATAGTGATGTTTTATAAGAGATTCCTGCAATGCCTGGCTGGGTAGCTTAGTTGGTTAGAGATTCATCCCAATACTCCAAGGTTGCAGGTTTGATCCCCAGTCAAGGTACATACAAGAAGCAACCAAGAATGCATAAATAAAGTGGAACAATAAATCAATGTCTCTCTCTCTCCCTCTCTTTTTCTTTCTCTCTCTCCATCCTTCCCTCTATCTCTCAAATCAATAGTTTTTTTTTTTTAAATCCTGCAATAGGTAATAAGTCTAGAGGGCTTATAAATCTCTTCTAGCTCTGCACTTCTGTGATTATGCCCTGTTTGCAATAACTCAATAGAATACTTAAAAACTTACATCATGAAAATTTCACAGTTTCTGAAGACAAAATAGCCTATGAACAGCCATCTTCTATGGTGAATTTAAACACCAAAGTAAAAGAAGAATTAAACTTTATTTTTTTTGTTATCTCTGTAAGTGAAAAGACAGTCTTCCAGATCCTAAAGTACTGAGTGCTCCCCTCAACCCAGTATATAATAATAAAAATAAAAAAATAAAACAGCTTGGAGAAAAGGGATGTATCTTTTTGCCCTGCAAACCTAATTAACTAGGTCCAACTAAGGCTGGAGGGTAATTAGGACATTATTGTAGAAAATCAGACTACAAAGACAAACTTTAGAATACAGAGAACAAGAACATGTTATATTCATCAAAGACCTCTGTAAGTGATGGTCAGTGCCTTTTACTGGCATGAGAAAGTCAGGGTAATTTGATATAATACCTCCTGCAGAGGATGTATTAATTGCATTGTGGTCTCAATTCCTTATCCCTTCTCGTTTCTGCATCTTTTGTCAAATGACTCTAGAGTTTCTCCTATAAAGATGGACTATTTCTCCATCCCATGAGCCTTGCCTTGACTTTAGAATGAGTGGAGTGACTGTGAGCTAGTTCTGAGCCTAGGCTTCTTGTCTCTTCTGCTTGCTGTCTCTTGGCCTCCCACCAGCCCCATGAGAATATTCTCCAGCTAGTCACCCAGAAGATGAGACATGTTGAACAGAGATGAGTTGTCCATCATCTCAGCCACGGCCATCTTAGATCAACCAACCCCCAACTAAGTGATTAAGCGCAAACAAGGTCAGCAAAGACTCCTGGTTAACCCAAAGCTGACCCCACATGATAAACACATGTCACTATGGAGCAAGAGAGCTTTAGCTTTATGGTTATGACGGCAATAAGTAACTGAAACAATTGTTCTGTGAGCTTTCATTCACATGATGTAACATATCCATTACACTTTTAAAACACATTGAAAATAATCCCCAAATGTTTTCTGTTCCTTGACCAGCATCATATCCTTGGGTACTTTACAGACAGACCTCTATTGTAAGTGTGGTCAACCTTTGTGACGACAGTTTGTAACCTTCGTCACAAACATGCGGCGCGATCGGTCAGATGTGAGTCTGTGCAGCACAAACTAGGAATGGCTGCCTTCAGATGCTTCCATGCTTGTCGTTAGTCTCAGAACAAATTTCTAAGTGAAATCCATACAGCCAATGGATCTGTAGTTAATATAGATATGCATAGGTATGTGTAAATATGTGTGTACTTGTATTAAAATCGGGTTTTGAATGCCCTTGAAATATTTTTCAAAGAATCATACACTAGTCCACATACAAAACTTTAATTACTTCTAAGAAATACAATTAAACATACAATTTTTCCTATCTTATTATATTAACACCAGAAGTTTATAAAATGATTAAGCCAAAAACATCAAATTACTTCAAATAAAACTCTCCTAAAATAGTATATGCCAAACAGAAAATAATTTTCACAAACCACTAGTTAACTAGGAATAACAGTATACTTCCAGTAAAACTTAATAAACAGTTTTAGTCTAAAACCAGAAACCACATTATACATAGTGATGAACTATTTGATTTATCACATTGCTATCAAACACAAAGTGTATGATGCTACCACCATTATTTATCAATGTGCCAGAAGTGAGAGATCATATAGTAAAATAAATAAAATATATCAATATTAGGAAAAATACACTTGTCATTATCTAAAAGCAGTAACATTTTCAAAATAGGATATTCAAAAATATTGATAAGAATTCAAAGTCATAAAAAGTTCAATAAGGTAGCTAGTGAAAACACAGACAAAACTCAGCTGACATCAGACAATCCAGCAGGACATTTTAATATTTATCTTTAAGAATTGATTGAAATCAGCCCTGGCCGGTGTGGCTCAGTGGATTGAGAGCCAGCCTGCAAATCAAAGGGTCACCAGTTCAATTCCCAGTCAGGGCACATGCCTGGGGTGAGAGCCAGGTCCTCAGTGGGAGATGCATGAGAGGCAACCACATACTGATGTTTCTCTCCCTTTCCTTCTCCTTCCCTTCCCCTCTCTCTAAAAATAAATAAATAAAATCTTTAAAAAAAGAATTGATTGAAATTGTCTGGCCTAATATGCCTTCTCCCAAATGTCACTTTACTATTTAAAATACTCAGGAAATGGCATTACAAGTGAGAATTTTTAAGGACTTGACTATGAGGCAACACCCTTTTTACATAGAGATAATTTTGGAAAATACTATTTCAGGTCTGAAGAATATATATAACGAATCTGTCTATCTATATATTTAAGTAGATGATATACTATTTAAATGTGGTGATTAAATAGATAAAGAACGGAGGAAGGGAGGGAGCGAGGGAGGGAGGGAGAAGGAGGGAAGGAAGGAAGGAAGGAAGGAAGGAAGGAAGGAAGGAAGGAAGGAAGAAGGAAGGAAGATGGATAGAGATGTTTTTACAAATAGAATTAATTTCTATAATAGGTTAACATTATTGAAAGAAAGTTGAAAATAAACCATGAAGATAACATTGGAATAAATGAAGACTTAAATGAGGATAAGTTTTACCATTGGTTAATGCTAGGAAGGCTAGTATAATTTAGGCAGGGCACAGAACAAGTACTATGAACTAAAAATCAGTTAATTTTTCACTGCAATATATTCATTCTCTGCATGTTATAACATGCACATCATCAGCCAATCAATGGAAAACAAAAAGTAATAGCTATACATACAATGTTATCAACATTTTAACTTATAACTCAGTCATTTTTCTGATTGTAAATACCCACATTTGTATAATTTTTTCAAATAACAGCACTAGAAAGCACCTAAAAAATGTTTAGTATTTTTTTCTTTTTTTATTGTTGTTCAAGTAGTTGTCTCCATTTTCCCCCCACCATTTCCCCTGACCCCAGCCATCCCTGCCTCCCACCCTCAATCCTACCTCCTCTTTGGCTTTGTCCATGTGTCCTTTATACATGTTCCTGATAACCCTTCTCCCTTTTCCTCCCATTGTCCCCTCCACCTCCCCTCTGGTTACTGTCAGTTTGTTCTTAAGTTCAATGTTTCTGGTTATATTTTGCTAGCTTGTTTGTTTTGTTGATTAGGTTCCACTTATAGGTGAGATCATATGGTATTTGTCTTTCACCGCCTGGCTTATTTTACTTAGCATAATGCTCTCCAGTTCCATTCATGCTGTCGCAAATGGTAGGAGTTCCTTCTTTCCTTCTGCTGTGTAGTATTCCATTGGGTAAATGTACCAAAGTTTTTTGATCACTCATTTACTGCTGGGCATTTATGTTGTTTCTAGCACTTGGCAATTGTAAATTGTGCTGCTTTGAACATAGGGGTGTATAAGTTCTTTTGAATTGGTGTTTCAGGATTCTTAGGGTATAGTCCCAGCAGTGGAATTGCTGGATCAAAAGGCAGTTCCATTTTTAGTTTTCTGAGGAAATTCTGTGCTGTTTTCCACAGTGGCTGCACCAGTCTGCATTCTCACCAACAGTGTACTAAGGTTCCCTTTTCTCTACAACCTTGCCACCACTTGCTGTTTGTTGATTTGTTTATGATGACCTTCTGACTGGTGTGAAGTGGAATCTCATTGTGGTTTTAATTTGCATCTCTCTGATAACTAGTGATGCTGAGCATCTTTTCATATGTCTCTGCACCCTCTGTATGTCCTCCTTGGAGAAGTGTCTGTTCAGGTCCAAAAAAATGTTTATTGTTTTTTAAACATGCCTTTAGTTATGACATGCACACTGAAACATTCATACACTCTTTGTTTACTCTGTGTGAGGTTATGTTATTTTACTTTTGGTCTCTATGGTTTTTATGTCAATTTTACACTTGGTTCACAAAAGAATCATTGCTTAGTGAGAAGCAATTCTACTTTGCATTGTGATTTCAAAAATGCTTTAGCAATGCTGGCGAGGATGGTGAGATTCGTGCAACAAGACTACAGATGGATGGATTGGAGTTCATCTTCTCTTCCTCCTTCCACCTACTGTCTGGTAGAGGCATTATCACTGAAATGATCATATGCTTAGGACAGCCAGAAGAGACACAAAAAGAGAAAAATAACAATACAGCCTGCTCCTCAAAATCCAATAGTTTGCTAGGCCCTAAAGACAACCCAATAGTAAATGAGTGACAAATGTTAACCATTAAATCGCAAACAAAAATGATATAAGTATATGGAAAGCTGATCAATCTCACCAATGAGAAATTAAAATTAAAACAATGAGATAAAATTTTTGTCCATGAGATTAAAAAAAATTTAAAGATTGAAAACATCCAGTGTCATTAATAGTGTGGTGAAATTGGTATTCTCATAAAATGCTGTTGGGTAGATAAATTGGTACAACTTGTATAGGTAGATTTTTCTGCAAGTAATAGAAACCCGACTAACAATGGAGTAGAAAAATGGTGTTTATTTTCTAAACATAAGAATTGTCTGCAGAATGGAAGCTGTTGGCTTTGTTTGGTTCACCTGCTCTCTTTCAATCTTACCACCCTGTCATTTCAGAGTAGTGGCTTTTTATTTGCATGCTTACTGTCCCAGGATGGAGAGTTAGCTCCTTCAGCTCCAGGCTGCTGCATGAGAATACTGAGCAGGAAGAAAGGTCAAAAGACCCTGGTTCCTGAGGTTTTGTCTTTTCATTAAAAAGAAAGGCAATTCAGCAGTCTTCCCCTTGAGTCTTATTGACCAGAGCTGAGACACATCTCCACTCCTAGACCAAAAACTATTAAAGATAAACAAAGCCTACCTTTCCCACAGAAAATAACTCTTTTTTTTAAGATTCTTTTTTTTTAAAGATTTTATTTATTTATTTTCAGAGAGAGGAGAAGGAGGGAGAAAGAGCAATGTATGGTTGCCTCTCACATGGCCCTCACTGGGGACCTAGCCTGCAACCTAGGCATGTGCCCCAACTGGGAATCGAACCAGGACCCTCTGGTTCCCAGCCCACGCTCAATCCACTGAGCTACACCAGCGAGGCAGAAAATAACTCTTGAATGGGGCATACATTTGTGTCAGTCATCAATTTTTTGTTTGACATTTTGGTAGTATCTGCCAAAACTTAAATGTGTAAATCTATCAGAGTATAATCTTTCTTTCAGAAATGTAGACCATAGGTACTTCCAGAAACACTGTACAAAAATACATCTGTTTTTATGTACTTCTGGATGTATTTTAATGTGTGTATATGTATGTGTATCTTCATATCTTTGCATACTTTCTGGAAATGCATATACTCATACCAGGATCATTAATAAAAATGGAATTAACATATCTTAAATGTCATTCAATGCATGTTAAACACTTAGTACAGTACTAGGTACAAGAAGTGCTAAATTAATATTTTGTGTTGTTTTTGGTTTTGCTATAAAATTTTGTTCTGTTTATTTCATCCACATCAATAGAAGATTAGTTAAATCATTTGTAAACATCCACATATTGAAATACCTTGTAGTGATCAAAATAATAATCTAGATTTACATTTGCTGACATTGAAAGATATACAAGATATTGTTCAGAAAAAAATTAACAGCATGTGTATGTCATTTTACTTTTCTTTAAAAAAGCAAGAATAAATAAAGATGAATAATACAATTGGGAAAGAGTTTATACTGCAATATGATCATATTTTTAAGCAACAAGTAAGCCTTACTTTTTATCCTTCAGTAATTTTATATTTCCTCTTTGTTTTCAGTTGATATGGTATGCTTTATATTTAACCTGCTTAAAGTTCATAGCACTTTTTGAATATATAACTTGATGTCTTTCACTAATTATAAAAATTTCTCAGACATTATCTCTTTAAATAATATTACTGTCCCATTCTCTTTTTTTTCCTCCTCTGGCACGTTAATTAAATATGCATATGCCTTTTCACCATATCATATCTCTTTACTATTTCCTGCATTTTATATTATTTTATTTATTTGTGCTTCAGTCTGGATATTTTCTTCTTACTTATCTTCAAATTTACTAATTCTGTCTTTGGCTATTTCTAATTGCTGTTAAACAATCTACTGAGTTTCTAATTTCAGATATTTACTTTTCATTCTAGAATTTTCATTTGATTCTTTTTAGTTTCAAATAGTTTCCTTCCAGAATTTCTCAGTTTCCTTCCTAAATTTCCATTCATTTATTTTAATTCCTGGAACATATATTATGCCTTGTGAGGTTCCTGATAACTATTACTTCTATCCCTATCCATTTTCTGTTGTTGTTTTTTTTTTTCTGGTGATTTTTGATCATGCCTTGTCCTTTTACATGCTTAATTATTTCAGATATTTCATATGAAAAACTGTATAAATGTTTTGAAGTTCTAGGTAATATTATCTTTCTCCAGAAAAAATTAACTTTGCTTCTAGCAAGCAGCTATGCTAGGTACACTGGCAATACAAGATTTGCCTTTCTCATCAGAAATTGAAATGATCTAAAATTGGTCTTGACTCTCTCTAGAAAATCCTCT